>CAKNWW010316819.1:0-17188 GCA_932074435.1 Andricus kollari | reverse complement strand
TTTAAGGTCCGCACATACCTTTTGAGTCCATTGAGATCACCACGACATTATGTTGTCAGATTTAATAATGACACCTCATTGAGTGCATCTTTTCCTTTAGTATTTCCCATCTCTGTGGACTGGAACTAAATATTGTGTACAATTTCGCAACAAAACCAAAAAATGTGAGGGCAGCAAGATAAATTTCAGCTGCTTGTACTCCGCTGAGTACAATAGACAGAATAGCGGAAATTCAGAATAGAAAGCTAGACTGTTACACAGAAAAAAAAGGTCTTGATTCAAGTCCAAGAATGAACTAATTTTAAGGTGTAACAAAAAGAAGACCACTTTATCTAAAAACTAGCATACGATTGGAGTTTTAAAAGAAAATGCTTGTAGAACTAAAGAGAAGCCGTTTTATGGGCTTAAAAGTAATCTTCGTAACCTACAAAAGGATTGATTGAAAGATGATTATTGATACTATTGATTAAATTGATTATAAGGAAATGTTTCACATCAAGACGCACACTCTACAGATTTTTAGGTTAGGTAAGTTAAAATGTGAAATATAAACGATGTGCGGCGCATTTCAGGACAAAATTGAGTTTCAATAATTTACTGACCTTGTAAAGCAGTGACGATCCTGCACATAAATAAACTCACTACTTGATTTTGATGCATATAATCAAAAAGTCTTCCTATTTTCGCTTACCACAGCGTTGTTGATTCCCGCTTTGGCGACGTCACACCTTCGTCTAATTTCCGATTCTAGAATTTCGCCTCTAGAGGACTACAAAATATTTTCTTCTTGATCTTCTTTTTAGCCAAAAAGAGCTTACTACATTACTTAGCCTAATACGGCTTATTTCAAGATTAATATTTAAAACTAAGTCTCAATAATGTTTCCCTTTAAGTCTTATACTTATAGCAACCTTTCATATTGCTACCGTTGTCATATCCTTGCCCTCGATAATCTGCCAAAGGAATTTTAAATGACTCCAGTTTTGTGATTATAAGCTGGGCAATCGCTTACCCCGTTTTTTGATTACAGTCAGCAAATGTCAATAGACGCTCTTCGACTTTCTATGTTCCTCCATCTTCATTCGTGAAATTGACATAGCGTATTAATAATGCAGTTTGTTCTACTTGAACGGAATCTGGAGTTGCATTCACAATCAGTGAATAATACTTTGCTTTCTCGCGTTCTTGAAAAACACAATTTACTACTTCATTTGTACAAACAACCATAAACTCATTCTAGATATCTGCCGGTATGTAATGCATCTGTAATCTTTCCCCAGTTTCTTGAGAGTGGCGAACATTTCGTAGGTGTTCGCTAAGAAGCGAGTCATATTTCGCTAAAAGTTCCACGATTCCAAGGAAGTTACTGTAGGAAGGGTCTCCAATTCTATTACTGTCTCCGCGGAAAGCCAAACCTGTTTCAGCAAAAAACAAGTTAAATCAAGAAGTCGCCTTAGGATATCTTAAGTAGTCAGAAATTTAAGTCTTCTATTTTGTTCAAACTTTTTGAAATTGCTAAAAAAAATGGTTAAAGTCAGTTACTTGTTATAAACAAATCAATGAGCAATAATGCTTTCTTGAGGAAATACAAGACTCAGATATTTTATTCCATTAAATTTTTGTCGCAATATATGTGAAAGTAATATTTAAATACGACTGATTACATATTAATTTTTGTTTAAATTATTATCAATTCGTCGCCTCCATTCCATAAAAAACCGGATCCCTATATATACAATAACAGCTAAGAAGTTAATTTGTTTGTTAAATTTCGACGCCTCCAGTCAATACCGCTTCACGCTGCGTTTCGTCGCTGTATGACTTCAAGTCCTATGTATGTCAGTCTGTCTGTCTGTAGCCTGTAATCTTTAGGCACGATAACTTTTGAAGACTGATCAGATTATATTGAGCACAAGTTTTAAATGCCTAAAGAGAAAAAACGAGTTCGTTAACTAGCCATTTTTAACCAAAAGTTCTGAGTTTATCCATCGAAAAAGTTTCTTCAAATATTAAAAATTCACTTTTCCGCCTAAACACACACACAATAAAGTACTTCTACTAATGCACATAATATTTCTTGTAGGATCCTTATCTCAACGGACTAGAAAAAGTAAGTTTTACTTTAGTCAAAACAGTTATTACAATTACAATCTTATATATAGTATACGATGTGTTCATTCTTCACATTCGGGATATTGATTTTTTTTCTTTTTGACTGGTAACAGTAAAATCATTACAAGAATAATCCATCAAAGTATGTTCCTTATAGTTAAATCACTGGCTCATTAAAATTGATTCTCTTATCTTTGTCATTATATATCTATATAATTTAACAAAAACTCCAATTATATGGAATTTTCGTGCAATTGCAAATCATCATACTGTAGAAACTTTGATAAATACTACTTCGGTTAATTAAAATGATATTTCTCGTAGGTGGATATCTCTATTACGTGTGCTCGGAAATGCCCTGTGAGTAAATATAACTTTACACAGTCTTTTTCAAATTGGAAAGCGATTTGTTTTACCCGAAATTGTGAACTAAAAAAATTTTTTTTAGGACTCTGGAACTTCACTGAAAGAATACTCAAAGAATATAAATAGCTTTAAGGAGCTGTGCAGTGCCCTCATAACACTTGAGAAGGAATGCCCACCTATCTCTGCCAAGGAGGTGAAAAACGTATTAAGAAGCATGAAGAACTATTCCGCTCCGGGACCAGATGGTATCCAATACCTTATGGTGGAAGAATTTTCCTTCAACCCAACAGCATCTGGCCCGCATTTTCACCTCATATCTAAAGTCGGAAGAGTCTATTCCGTGGTGGTTGGTGGAAGGGCACACAGTGCTCCTGCCGAAGACGGGCAACTTAGCTGACCCTAAAAATTACAGGCCAATAACTTGTCTGAACCCACTGTACAAGATCTTCACAGCTATCCTAAATGATAGAATTGTTCGGACAATTGGACATGTGCGGCGCGAGATTTACGAACAACGCGGCTCATAGAAAGACGTGGCAGGATATCGGGAGAACCTGCTTATCGATAGATGTGTCTGTAAAGATGCAGCATCCTATCAGCGTTACCTATTGATGGCCTCGATTGATTTCTGGAACGCTTTTGATTAAACCTTCCATAAAGTTATCATCTGTCTGTTGGAAAGCTTAAAGGTTCATCCGCACATCGTGAGGTACATAGAGAGAATAATGCTGCTTTGGAAAACCAGATTTACTCTCTTATCTGGAAAACATCGTGTGATCGCTAAAAGTGCCACCTTTCAGAGAGGTGTCTTTCAGGGCGACACAATGAGCCCTCTCCTCTTTTGCCTCACATTATTACCACTATCTCTCGCACTTCGCCATTCCGAAGGGTATATCTGCGTCAAACCTGGAAATCGAAAGCATAAGGTCACTCGTGTATTTTACATCGATGATCTTAAGATCTATGCTAAAAATCAAGATAAACTACATCTATAGTACACTCAAGAGATTTGAATAGAGTTCAGGTTAGAAAAATGCGCCAAGGTTTATTTGAATAAAGGAAAACCTACTGGCATCCCGGAAGACCCTGACCTCTTCGACAGAAGTGCTATACGACACCTTGGCGCTGGAGAGACCTATACATACTTGGGCGTGCCACAGAGCCGCATTCAGGACGTGACATCTATAAAGGGTACTCTCCGATGCAAATACAAACGTCTCATCCGACGGGTTTGGTCTTTCGAACTGTCGGCGAGGAACAAAGTATCTGCGACGAACATGCTTGCCGTCCCGGTAGTATACTCTATTCATTTGGAGTGGTTCCATGGACGAAGGACGAGCTCAGATCCCTCGATATCGGGTCCCGAAAGGTTATGCACATAAACAAAGTCATGCACCTTAAATCTTCGCTTCCGCGACTTTACATCTCACGCTGTCAAGGTGGTCGCGGAATACTGAATCTTGAATGTCTTCACAACAGGATTATTCTGGCTACAGCACATATAGTCGCAAATGGACAAGACCCTCTTCTTCAAATTGTCAGAGAACACGAAGAAGTGGGCAAAGGGGCGTTTCTGTACAAAGCAGCTGAGAAGACTGCTGAAATACTTGGCCTTGACTTCAATATCAGGGGTGAGCCATATGCATCAAATCTTATCCATCTCGAGTACTCACTCCTGAAGGCCCGGATTAAGAAAGCACAGGAGAAAAACTTCCGCGAACAGTTCCTCGACAATAAGATGCACGGCATCTTCCACAGAAATGTGGAGGATCTGTCGATGTCGTATGAGCTAACGTTGCCAAATGCACAATGCGGCACTAACAGTGCTTTATTACCATCTCTGTCATTCTGACGGCATCAGCCCCAATACCGTACTACTAAACGCTCCTAGGGAAATAGAGTCAATTGTCGAAAATTCGAAGTGTCGCATATACTGGAACTTCATTTTCTCGACAATTGTTTCTGTTGCGCACTTGAGGCCTGACATAGTTCTTCTTGACTTCGAGAAACGTACCATGTTCGTTATCGAATTTACGGCACCAGCTGACAAGAACGTCATAGCCAAGCAGAATGAAAATAAAGAGAGGTATAAAGACCTTATAAGGGAGTTGTGGCGGTTATAACCACAATATTCTGTTGAGCTAATCGTCTTGATAATCGGCGCTCTTGGAGATGCTAAGGTTTCACTGGTTAATAGCCTGAAAAGCATCCCTGCGTGTCAACAAAATGCTGAGACACTTGCGGGGAACATGCAGGAGGCGGTCGTCCTTGGGTCGCTTCGTGCCCTCAGGGTGCACGAGACTTTTGCCGAATCATCGTATTGAGTTCGTAGCAGACTGTAACCACCTATTTTACGATCGTGAGAATGGTTACAGCTGTAATTTTACATACTCCCAGAGAAATCCTGCGCTTGTCCTTATGACAAACTTTTAACTATATATATATATATATTTTTTTTATTGTAATATTTTAATTGCATAATTTAGTTCACTATATCAGCTTTTCACAAAATGTTGATAAATCTATATTTACGTGCATAAATTAAATTCAAGATCCTACACTTAGCAACTGAACCATAAAATAGCCTTTAAATTTTATCTTTCATTTTTTACAAGAAAAACATATTTGTTAACTTCTAGAACGATATCAAGGAAGCATTTTTTGGAATTTATTATTAAAGGTATAAGTGAAAAGAAAATAATTTATGGAAAATGAGATATTGCATAACATACAACATAAAACTTTAAAAACGCAAAATAAGAGCTTTTAATATTAGAAGGTTAACACATTACTCTACGATGAAAGAAAAAGATTAGCGTATGCATTGCATTAAAAAAAAACAGTGCTGACATAAAGCTTTAACAATCAATAGTCATAAGTTTGAAAGTTTCTATGTAGCCTTATTTTACTTTATCATGAGTAAATATGATTAAAACATAAAGAATTTGATCAGAATTCTTCAACCATGAGGTGGTATCCAAAATGCATACGAGAAACGATGTACCCAATTTTGGTACTCAATTGGCTGGTAGGGTTAGGCCTAGCCGATTATCCAGTTGGGAATTCAAGAAATAAGTTGTTTTTAATTGTGGTTATCTTAATTGCAACTTCTTTCTGGATGACTAATATATATTACGACAATATGTGCATGGCTGTGACTCGTCATAGTTTAGCTATACAATTGTACACAATGATGAGATATTTCAATACACTTGTTGCGACCTCCTCAATAATTATAGGCTGGATGTATCGCAAGGTACACGATATGCCAATTGTATATATTGTTAGGAAAGTAATAGCTTTTTTGACATTTCATATTTTATGATTTTATTATTTTAATTTTGTTTCCAAATATTATTATTATGTTGTAATCATTGACCGAATAGCTTCTATCACAAATAAATGCATGAATCTTGGCGAAGTCACATTTACAATGTCTAGCAGGTGTTACTTAAATTCTTAGGACGCAGGTATCACTTGAATAAAATTAAATTGATTCAATTTTTTCAATGGAATGCGAAAGGATTAAAAATAATCCATGAACATTTAAAATAATTCAAAACAACATTTTTTAATTCATAAAAAAGTGTACATCTGCATTCAATTGTATTTAACCCCTCTGAATTATATGAATTTTCTTTTTTGTTTTAAGAAAATGAAGTTCTTCGTTGAAAACATGGAATTGATGGATGAAGCTTTCGAATGTTTGGGACAGGAAAAAAATTATCTGAAGAGCTTTAAGAATATTATTTACAAAGCTCTAGCATATCTGATTGTAATGGTTTACTTGTTTACTGCTGGTGTTTACTTGCGCTTGTGCCTTAAGCATGGATCCACCATCATCGATATGGTTACGTGCACCAGTATTTCTCATTGGCAATTTTACACAAGTACTACGGTGGACATAACTTTCGCAATTGCTGTCACGTGCGTACAGATAAAAAATCTGTGGCCATTTAAATTTCATTAAATATAATTCTTTTATATGTCAATTTGCAAATTTAGCTACATTGAAACCAGATTTAAGAAAGTAAACCTCATTTTACGAAGACGAGCATGCATACCTTCGAAAGAGGCACTTTTTGAAGAATATCAAATATATAATACGACTCGAGTTTATAACTGGCAAAAAGTCTTTGATTCCGAAACTGCAGCGAAGACAAAGAACATGATGGAAGTACTTAAGTGAGATTAATTTCTTTTAGGATAAAATAGAAGTTTAAAGAGTATTCAATTTTTTTAGATGATGTGTATTATACTTTGTAAATATTTTATTCTTTCAGGCAGATTCATCTGGAGCTTGGAAAGCAAGCACGAAAAATAAACACAGTTTATGAAGTGCATTTGACTATGCAAATGATGTGGAATTTCTTAGGCTTAACAATATCTCTATCCAATCTAGCAGTACTGTCTCTTGCACATTCATCTGCAATAAAATACCAACGAATCATGAGTTCATTGTGATGGATCACACTTATTTTAATGCGATTCTTGCACGTTAATATCGCTTGTTCTAAAGCCGGCAATGAGGTGAGAATTACAGATCATGATAGATAGAAGAAATTAGATACTTCAATTAAATGAGGAATTATTATGAAAAAATCTTAATGAAATAAATTTTGAAGTAAATATGTTTGATTGTTAGGCAAGGAAAACCGGTGACGTTCTCTTGGATATGAAACAATTAAAGAAAAACCATAACATGTTGAGAGAGGTGAGAAAAGCTTTCTTCATTATAAAAAATAATCATGCACCTTTATTCATGTAGGTTGTAATATTTATATGTTTTTTATGCCTCCGCTATTACATTTCAACAGATTAACCAATTTTTACGACAAATAGCTCAGCAACATGTAATTTTTACAACGTATGGATTTAACACTTTGGGATATAGCTTCATTTTCCATGTGAGTACACAATATATAATTTGTTTGATATAGTTTTTTATTATAAACAATCATGTTAAAAATTAACTTTACAGTTCTTAGGCACCGTCATTACGTATCTATTTATACTGGTGCAAATGGGTGAAAAAGCGAACATATAAACAATTCTTTGTGACACTCGAAAGATTATATGTAGTAAAATCAACAGAATATTTCCTTACATTAACAAAATAATCAACAAAAGTTTGGAATGGAATTTTTTGTCTGCTATGAGTGCATAAATAAATAATAAAGAAAAATTATTAAGGATCAGTTAGGAAATATAAATGTATACTGTAATATAAATAAATACAAACTTGCAAAGCAAACCTGGGTTTAAGATAAGAAGTTGTTTAACGCATAAATTGTATTACAAGTTTGTAATACAAAGTGTGAATAATAGAAAACAAATAAAATAACATCAGCTATGAAGTGACATCCCAAAAACAAAAGGGAATCATTGTATTCGGTTCTGGTATTCAACTGGCACAAAGGATTAGGACTAGTTGATTATCCAGTTGGAAATTCAAGGTATAAAATATTAATCATTCCTATCCTGTTAATCGTATCTCCTTTCTGGGTGGCTATTCTTTATTATGAGCAAAATCACAATCTAGCCATAAAACTGTTCAGTGGGATGAGGTACATACATCATACGTATGCATCGTACGTTTACTGCATCGTCTTCGAAAATCATTGGTTGGTATTTTCGTAAGGTACATTTTACGATAAATATACAATAATTAAAAAGCTGTATATTATCGAGGAGCGTTTCCTGTTTAATTTGAAATATGATAATCTTTTTTTAAGAGGATGCACCTTTTCAGTCAAAACTTCGAACGGATGAATGAAGACTTTGAATTTTTAAGACTGAAAAAGAATTATTATAAGAATTTTAAAGAAATTATGTGTGGACTATCGGTCTTATTTATCGAAATGGTTTTGATGATCATTCTCAGTATGTATTTACCAATACGTTAGGTAAGCGCACTCACTTTTACGGAAAGAAATATAACGCAACAATAAAGTGTTACATGCTTGAATCATTCTGTTGCAGATAAAATTGATAACTTCAGATTTAGTGTGCTAGGAAGAATATTTATTTTTGTATGACTATTAAGTACATAAAGAAAAAAAATCCGTAAAAACGGTATGTTTGCAATAAATATGGGCAACATGACCTTGTTTTAGTAGAATTAAAAAAAAAGTTTAGTTAAATCCACTGCTTTTATGTAAATTTCACCCAATTTCCAATAAAATTTACAAATTAATGGGAAGCTCCGAATTCAGTAAATTTTATAGGAAATTCTGTGAAATTTAGAGAAAACCAGTTGCTTAAATAAACTTCTTGTGAATCTACTAAAATGTCATGTTGTCCAGATTTGTACCGAACATCCTGTAAATTTTACGGATGATCTCGTTTCTGCGTATAGTCAGGAAAATATTGATTCTATAATATTGCGCATCACCACGCGATCAGTAGTATTTGAATGGAAAAGATCGAAAGCACTGAAGCAATTAGAATGAAAATTAGCAGTATCGTATTACAATTATTGTAATAAGAGGTGTGCAAACAAAAACGCAGGATATCAAATCGTTGCAAACAGTTGACAGTTACATTATATAACATATGAAAATACTCATTGTGCAAAATTTGGATTCGATTTTCTAGGTCAATTAGATACTTGGGCATTTTGTGTGTGAATAATAGAAAACATAAATAAAAAAGCATCATATACGAAGTAGCGTCTCGAAAACACCACAGCATTAATGTATCCAATTTTGGTAATCAACTTGCTGCTAGGATTAGGACTAATTGATCACACAGGACCACAAAGTCTAAAACCTTGCAACACGGACCAGACTAAGTGGGTGTTATATTTTCGGGGTCGCTGAATTCGAATCCGTTTTCCGTTTTCTTCCATCAGTTCAGAGTCTAGATCATTTCAAGGTCAAACCTACAAAATTCATCGTTTACCAAATAAGTGAGGGTACCTATAGGTTTTCGTGATCGCTGGATTCGAATCCGTTGTCCGCTTGGTCTCATCAGGTCAGGCAATTTAGCGACCCCGAAATTATAAGACCCACCTAGTCTGGTCCGTGTTGCAAGGCTTTAGATTTTGTGGTTCTGTGTTAGCCAGTTCGAAATTCAAGAACAAAATTATTTATCATTCTTAACCTGCTAATCGTATATTCGTTCTGGATGGCTATGTTTCATTACGAAAATGTACCATGCGTTCTAAAACAAAACCACAATTTAGCCACAAAAATTGTACAGTGTGATGAGATATTTGTGTATAATATGTATTGCTTCGTCTTCTATTCTTATTTGATGGTATTATCGAAAGGTAGATTTTTGGGCAATCTTTATATGGGCGATTTGCAAATAGATTTCAATTTTGGTTTCCGAGATGCGAGTAAATTGAAGTTATAAATTATGCAATAATTGTTATCTGTTTTCTTCGATATATGTACCAGGATGTACTTTATAACGTGGGAAAGCTGTTTGATCTAGACTATAGATTTTTTCCACTAATTTGTGTCTAAATTATTCTTTTACTTAAAGTACATTATTATAAAGATTGAAAACTGGGTTTGGCAGGCTTAGCGGGTAAAAATATTTCGAAATTTTGTTGAAATGTGCAGAAGTTGTCTGCACATTTTTTTCAAAAATTTGTTTAAACATTTTTTGAAAATAATTTTGATTTATTCTCATTGTTCAATAATTTTTTTGTTTTATTTATTGAAAATTTGTTTGAATAATTATTTTCAAATTTGATTTATACAATTTAAACTTATCTCCTTGACGTGAATTTGTATAAGAAGAGTTCTTCGTAAAACAAATATCTATGAACAATATTTTATGAACAAGTTGAATTTTACATGGTCTTTTTGAATGTAAAAAACGACTTTCCCCCAAAATTGTAATCTGAAAAAAATATGTTTTTATAAAACTGGAACTAAACAAGTTTGCACAACTAATGGTTATGTTTCTGCCGTTATGACTATCGAGGAATACACCTGCATAAATCGTTGTGGACTAAGTCAGTTGTACAGCAAGATATTTTCTTATTTTCTGAGGATTAATTTTATTCATATTCAAAATACTGCTTCTACAAATAGTTCACTTTTAAACGCTCAACATTTTAAATGAAATAAAATTGTTCAACTTTAAAAGAATCAATACACCAAATTTTAATTTGGAAAATTGATTTGCATTTCAAATATGAAATATATATTTTTTTGTATCATTAGATTTCTTCTCAGATATGGTAATTAACAGTATAATAAACGTTTATAATTATTTCAGAAACTGTACTAGTTCATTATGGAGAATGTAGGATACATCATCTTATTCATTATTTTGGACCTGAAGTATGGAAATATATTGCAAATTATCAAACTATAGAATCTTTGATAAATAGTACTTCTACTAATAAAAATTATATTTCTTTTAGGACCAACGAAGACATCACTTTGATTATCAACATACTGTGAGTCTTACTTTTCTCAGTACAGTTATTTAAAATTTCTATATATTACAAATAATGCAAGATGCCTTTATTCTATATCTAACTCAGGCATGATTCACGAGTTTTATCAGCATCTTTTTAGTTCTTAATATAGCCGTTTACACAACAGGAGGAGCGACAGCGAATGCCCATGTTCGCATTACAATAAAGAGTCCATAATACTCCTAGGAGTATTATGGGCTCATAATCGTACTACGCACATGCACATTCACTTTCCTCTTGGACGATCATGGCCGCCTCATTCTAACCTCAAATGTCAGACGTGATAAGCTTGCAATCATACCTTTATTGCATAAACTATCGTGTAATCGACAACATTCAGGGCCACCGAGAGACGTTCCGGGCCCTGAGGTTCTAAATTATCACTGCCTCACCTGTCCCCATTACCACACTGATTTATAAAATATTTTTAATTGCTGAAACCTAGTTGCCAATTAGGACGTAGGCAAAAAAAAATATTGGCAAATTATTAAAATACTACCATTAGATGTATCATACAGTGAAATCACTTTGCCCTTAAAGAGTAACTTTTCTAGCCTTCTTTGAAGCAAAATCGTCAATCCTGACTTCCAAGTTGGCTTTTCTCTCGCAAGTTGAGTTTCCACAGCTGGCACACCCAGATTGGTCAGCATGACCAGAGGCATAGTAGCCCGCACGACATTTTTTATTAGTTTCAGACAAGAAAATGTTCTCTCAGCACTAGCTACTGTCACTGTTAGCTGATTCTGCAGGTCCGTGGGGTATCCATTCACCAGATCTGTTGCTTTTTTTCAATTTCGTCTTCCGATAAAATGCGTAATTCCCAAAGAACAGAGAAACTTTTACAAAGTTCGTACATTGAGTCAAGCCGCACAGTTACATTCTGGATCACTTGGTCTAGGATAACGTAGTACACTGCTCGTTTTAATTTCACATCAGATGCTACATTTTCATCTTCAGATTCTTCCTCGTTGAACTCGTCTGCCATTTTCTTCCGCTTGCGACTTCTCTTGGTTTCCTCTTGAAGAGATTCTGGCCATCCGATATTTCTTGCTACAGTTAACAGCTTCGTTTCAAATTTTACCTCATTGTCCATTACGCAGAACTTGAAGCTCTGTAATTAAGCTCTTTAAATTTTTACAAGTTACACCAAGCGTTGCCCTTCGAGCCTGAATTACTTTTTTACAATATCAATGGCTTTTAAAACTTTCACCCAAATCGATGCCATAAGTAAACACTTTAAGGTCCGCACATACCTTTTGAGTCCATTGAGATCACCACGACATTATGTTGTCAGATTTAATAATGACACCTCATTGAGTGCATCTTTTCCTTTAGTATTTCCCATCTCTGTGGACTGGAACTAAATATTGTGTACAATTTCGCAACAAAACCAAAAAATGTGAGGGCAGCAAGATAAATTTCAGCTGCTTGTACTCCGCTGAGTACAATAGACAGAATAGCGGAAATTCAGAATAGAAAGCTAGACTGTTACACAGAAAAAAAAGGTCTTGATTCAAGTCCAAGAATGAACTAATTTTAAGGTGTAACAAAAAGAAGACCACTTTATCTAAAAACTAGCATACGATTGGAGTTTTAAAAGAAAATGCTTGTAGAACTAAAGAGAAGCCGTTTTATGGGCTTAAAAGTAATCTTCGTAACCTACAAAAGGATTGATTGAAAGATGATTATTGATACTATTGATTAAATTGATTATAAGGAAATGTTTCACATCAAGACGCACACTCTACAGATTTTTAGGTTAGGTAAGTTAAAATGTGAAATATAAACGATGTGCGGCGCATTTCAGGACAAAATTGAGTTTCAATAATTTACTGACCTTGTAAAGCAGTGACGATCCTGCACATAAATAAACTCACTACTTGATTTTGATGCATATAATCAAAAAGTCTTCCTATTTTCGCTTACCACAGCGTTGTTGATTCCCGCTTTGGCGACGTCACACCTTCGTCTAATTTCCGATTCTAGAATTTCGCCTCTAGAGGACTACAAAATATTTTCTTCTTGATCTTCTTTTTAGCCAAAAAGAGCTTACTACATTACTTAGCCTAATACGGCTTATTTCAAGATTAATATTTAAAACTAAGTCTCAATAATGTTTCCCTTTAAGTCTTATACTTATAGCAACCTTTCATATTGCTACCGTTGTCATATCCTTGCCCTCGATAATCTGCCAAAGGAATTTTAAATGACTCCAGTTTTGTGATTATAAGCTGGGCAATCGCTTACCCCGTTTTTTGATTACAGTCAGCAAATGTCAATAGACGCTCTTCGACTTTCTATGTTCCTCCATCTTCATTCGTGAAATTGACATAGCGTATTAATAATGCAGTTTGTTCTACTTGAACGGAATCTGGAGTTGCATTCACAATCAGTGAATAATACTTTGCTTTCTCGCGTTCTTGAAAAACACAATTTACTACTTCATTTGTACAAACAACCATAAACTCATTCTAGATATCTGCCGGTATGTAATGCATCTGTAATCTTTCCCCAGTTTCTTGAGAGTGGCGAACATTTCGTAGGTGTTCGCTAAGAAGCGAGTCATATTTCGCTAAAAGTTCCACGATTCCAAGGAAGTTACTGTAGGAAGGGTCTCCAATTCTATTACTGTCTCCGCGGAAAGCCAAACCTGTTTCAGCAAAAAACAAGTTAAATCAAGAAGTCGCCTTAGGATATCTTAAGTAGTCAGAAATTTAAGTCTTCTATTTTGTTCAAACTTTTTGAAATTGCTAAAAAAAATGGTTAAAGTCAGTTACTTGTTATAAACAAATCAATGAGCAATAATGCTTTCTTGAGGAAATACAAGACTCAGATATTTTATTCCATTAAATTTTTGTCGCAATATATGTGAAAGTAATATTTAAATACGACTGATTACATATTAATTTTTGTTTAAATTATTATCAATTCGTCGCCTCCATTCCATAAAAAACCGGATCCCTATATATACAATAACAGCTAAGAAGTTAATTTGTTTGTTAAATTTCGACGCCTCCAGTCAATACCGCTTCACGCTGCGTTTCGTCGCTGTATGACTTCAAGTCCTATGTATGTCAGTCTGTCTGTCTGTAGCCTGTAATCTTTAGGCACGATAACTTTTGAAGACTGATCAGATTATATTGAGCACAAGTTTTAAATGCCTAAAGAGAAAAAACGAGTTCGTTAACTAGCCATTTTTAACCAAAAGTTCTGAGTTTATCCATCGAAAAAGTTTCTTCAAATATTAAAAATTCACTTTTCCGCCTAAACACACACACAATAAAGTACTTCTACTAATGCACATAATATTTCTTGTAGGATCCTTATCTCAACGGACTAGAAAA
The DNA here is from genome assembly GCA_932074435.1 of Andricus kollari. Lineage (NCBI taxonomy): Eukaryota > Metazoa > Arthropoda > Insecta > Hymenoptera > Cynipidae > Andricus > Andricus kollari. The sequence continues at coordinate 2,926 of CAKNWW010316819.1, read as the reverse complement.
AGTAAGTTTTACTTTAGTCAAAACAGTTATTACAATTACAATCTTATATATAGTATACGATGTGTTCATTCTTCACATTCGGGATATTGATTTTTTTTCTTTTTGACTGGTAACAGTAAAATCATTACAAGAATAATCCATCAAAGTATGTTCCTTATAGTTAAATCACTGGCTCATTAAAATTGATTCTCTTATCTTTGTCATTATATATCTATATAATTTAACAAAAACTCCAATTATATGGAATTTTCGTGCAATTGCAAATCATCATACTGTAGAAACTTTGATAAATACTACTTCGGTTAATTAAAATGATATTTCTCGTAGGTGGATATCTCTATTACGTGTGCTCGGAAATGCCCTGTGAGTAAATATAACTTTACACAGTCTTTTTCAAATTGGAAAGCGATTTGTTTTACCCGAAATTGTGAACTAAAAAAATTTTTTTTAGGACTCTGGAACTTCACTGAAAGAATACTCAAAGAATATAAATAGCTTTAAGGAGCTGTGCAGTGCCCTCATAACACTTGAGAAGGAATGCCCACCTATCTCTGCCAAGGAGGTGAAAAACGTATTAAGAAGCATGAAGAACTATTCCGCTCCGGGACCAGATGGTATCCAATACCTTATGGTGGAAGAATTTTCCTTCAACCCAACAGCATCTGGCCCGCATTTTCACCTCATATCTAAAGTCGGAAGAGTCTATTCCGTGGTGGTTGGTGGAAGGGCACACAGTGCTCCTGCCGAAGACGGGCAACTTAGCTGACCCTAAAAATTACAGGCCAATAACTTGTCTGAACCCACTGTACAAGATCTTCACAGCTATCCTAAATGATAGAATTGTTCGGACAATTGGACATGTGCGGCGCGAGATTTACGAACAACGCGGCTCATAGAAAGACGTGGCAGGATATCGGGAGAACCTGCTTATCGATAGATGTGTCTGTAAAGATGCAGCATCCTATCAGCGTTACCTATTGATGGCCTCGATTGATTTCTGGAACGCTTTTGATTAAACCTTCCATAAAGTTATCATCTGTCTGTTGGAAAGCTTAAAGGTTCATCCGCACATCGTGAGGTACATAGAGAGAATAATGCTGCTTTGGAAAACCAGATTTACTCTCTTATCTGGAAAACATCGTGTGATCGCTAAAAGTGCCACCTTTCAGAGAGGTGTCTTTCAGGGCGACACAATGAGCCCTCTCCTCTTTTGCCTCACATTATTACCACTATCTCTCGCACTTCGCCATTCCGAAGGGTATATCTGCGTCAAACCTGGAAATCGAAAGCATAAGGTCACTCGTGTATTTTACATCGATGATCTTAAGATCTATGCTAAAAATCAAGATAAACTACATCTATAGTACACTCAAGAGATTTGAATAGAGTTCAGGTTAGAAAAATGCGCCAAGGTTTATTTGAATAAAGGAAAACCTACTGGCATCCCGGAAGACCCTGACCTCTTCGACAGAAGTGCTATACGACACCTTGGCGCTGGAGAGACCTATACATACTTGGGCGTGCCACAGAGCCGCATTCAGGACGTGACATCTATAAAGGGTACTCTCCGATGCAAATACAAACGTCTCATCCGACGGGTTTGGTCTTTCGAACTGTCGGCGAGGAACAAAGTATCTGCGACGAACATGCTTGCCGTCCCGGTAGTATACTCTATTCATTTGGAGTGGTTCCATGGACGAAGGACGAGCTCAGATCCCTCGATATCGGGTCCCGAAAGGTTATGCACATAAACAAAGTCATGCACCTTAAATCTTCGCTTCCGCGACTTTACATCTCACGCTGTCAAGGTGGTCGCGGAATACTGAATCTTGAATGTCTTCACAACAGGATTATTCTGGCTACAGCACATATAGTCGCAAATGGACAAGACCCTCTTCTTCAAATTGTCAGAGAACACGAAGAAGTGGGCAAAGGGGCGTTTCTGTACAAAGCAGCTGAGAAGACTGCTGAAATACTTGGCCTTGACTTCAATATCAGGGGTGAGCCATATGCATCAAATCTTATCCATCTCGAGTACTCACTCCTGAAGGCCCGGATTAAGAAAGCACAGGAGAAAAACTTCCGCGAACAGTTCCTCGACAATAAGATGCACGGCATCTTCCACAGAAATGTGGAGGATCTGTCGATGTCGTATGAGCTAACGTTGCCAAATGCACAATGCGGCACTAACAGTGCTTTATTACCATCTCTGTCATTCTGACGGCATCAGCCCCAATACCGTACTACTAAACGCTCCTAGGGAAATAGAGTCAATTGTCGAAAATTCGAAGTGTCGCATATACTGGAACTTCATTTTCTCGACAATTGTTTCTGTTGCGCACTTGAGGCCTGACATAGTTCTTCTTGACTTCGAGAAACGTACCATGTTCGTTATCGAATTTACGGCACCAGCTGACAAGAACGTCATAGCCAAGCAGAATGAAAATAAAGAGAGGTATAAAGACCTTATAAGGGAGTTGTGGCGGTTATAACCACAATATTCTGTTGAGCTAATCGTCTTGATAATCGGCGCTCTTGGAGATGCTAAGGTTTCACTGGTTAATAGCCTGAAAAGCATCCCTGCGTGTCAACAAAATGCTGAGACACTTGCGGGGAACATGCAGGAGGCGGTCGTCCTTGGGTCGCTTCGTGCCCTCAGGGTGCACGAGACTTTTGCCGAATCATCGTATTGAGTTCGTAGCAGACTGTAACCACCTATTTTACGATCGTGAGAATGGTTACAGCTGTAATTTTACATACTCCCAGAGAAATCCTGCGCTTGTCCTTATGACAAACTTTTAACTATATATATATATATATTTTTTTTATTGTAATATTTTAATTGCATAATTTAGTTCACTATATCAGCTTTTCACAAAATGTTGATAAATCTATATTTACGTGCATAAATTAAATTCAAGATCCT
>CAKNWW010316805.1:0-10173 GCA_932074435.1 Andricus kollari | reverse complement strand
TAAAAGCAGATTTTAATTGCATTGATACTTCGCTAAGCATTATTATTCTTATTATCAAATTAGAATTCTTCATTACTAAATGTCGATTTAAGACCTACATAAAGTCAATATCATATGAGGAAGGCGATATATCAATCCCAGCACAGAGGGTAGCACCGAGAGTGGCGGTACATCTCATATGCAGGAACAAGGTATTACCTACAGTTTCTTTAGTTTTTTGTTATTTGGAAGGCGATGTGCTCCTTCATTTTTACATTCAAATGCCACATATACACAGACACATACATTTTCAAGAAGAAAGTGTAGGAATCCTAACACAGCTTTTAAAACCTCTAACATACGATTTAGAGCATATAATCATTGAATCTAATATTTTCAGAACCTACTTGACTTAACTGTAATATTTATTCTATTCTCCTCATCCTCCTCCTCCTCAACCTATATCCTTCTCGCTCTTCCACATACATTCTAATAGTTTATTTAAGTTGATTTAGAATAATTCAAGATTCAACAGGGAAAAACGTGATTACAAATACAAGAAAAAGCAGCGTATCCGATGGTGGCGAACTCTATGATAACCTTTGGCAACCCAGGTTACCAACCCCATTATTCTGTTAACCAGAAATCCTGGTTCCTTTAAATGGATGTATTTAACATGTTTCAGAAAGTAGATGTTCATGTTATCACTAGAACATTGTATCATTTTCAATGTTTGATTTACAGTATTCTTGCATTAGATTTTAATATTGCTGAATTTATTTTATCATTCATGATACTTTATTTCAATGTTCCAAGTAAGTAAATTGAATCTTTTCAGCAGATTACTCTATTATGCGAAAGATGATTTCAACGTTCCTTACAGTCCATTATATTGTTTATGTAGCTGATTCTATTTCATAAATTCTAACAAGAGCTTTCGAATTATATGTTATTCACCCCAAAAATATTGGAATCAATATTATTTAAAAAAATTATTGCGAAACTACCAAGTATTAATTGCTAATAGTTTTTTTGACATCCGAGCTATATCGATATAAGATTCGAAATCTCTCACTCTGATCCACTGGATATAATAATATCTCTTAAGAATCTGCTGGTATTTTTCAAGATTCGTGCCAAATGTTTGCATGGTCTAATTCATTTGCAGAGGCATGCTGTTTTGAAATTATTTTTTAGAATTAAATTTTTTTAATAAATAGCTCTCTCACTCTCTCTCTCTAGCCTACACACATGCTTCATACCTTGCTGTCACTTTATTATGAGTTGATTTTTTTAGAATATAAAAATTAATTTAGTCTATAGCTTATAAGTCAATTACATCACATGGTACTCTTGCACTTATGAGTTGAAACTTCATTTTTTTAAATTAAAAATGCTGTCATTATTTCGTTATTATTGTTATTATTATTATTATTATTTAAAGAATCCTTAATAAGAGTTTTATTTCACTACTCACTTTTGTGTACTTAGGATTAAATATATCTATATTTTCCCCACTTGAATACAGCTATGAGAACCTTATCTCTCTTATGTATGTTTTTTCTTTCTAAGCTACTTATAAAAATTGAAGCAATTAACTTTCCTATTAAAATGCAGTTTTTATATTTTATAAATTGTAATTTTTTGATTCATGTGAAAAATGATAGATGATATTTTCATTGGCAAATTCTTCGTCACTCATATTATTATTCATCCTTTCTTTTCTTCATCATGAGAAGGTGTTTCGTAGACTTTCTTGAAACTGCTCCTTCTTTATTTAAACCATAGGCGTTTATGCTTAAACCAATGAGATGATGTCATAAAATGTTAGTTTAAAAAGCAAAACTTCGTTTCCGTTGTAATGAAATCAACATTCACATTATTCCAATATTCACCTGACTCTCCAAATTGACATAACAGCCCTCGTTACAGTACCTATTTGATGCTTCTTTGCCTTGGCTGGATTCATACTATTCTGTGGCATATTCATCATTTTTATTTTTTACGAGTGATATAATAAGAGTAAAATATTTTTTTAATGAGTTCCTTATCCTTTTTTCATTCGCGGAAAGCAATGTATGCATTTGTAGTCATAAAACAGAATTCTCCGCTATACATATACGTATTACCATCTCTGCTATTAATCTTGCTTTCATATCCTCAACATTTTCAAATATGAATGTTTTTTCATGGATCATACAATTTTCGCTGAAAGCCATTATCGAACAAGCCACTGTTCTTTTAATAAATACTTTAATTCAACTGTCTTTCAGTAGTGTCAATTGAGCAAGCACTGCCAATAAACCAAACACATATTAAATAATTATGAATTATTACATATATCTTCAGATTATTATTATCAAACTACATGTAGAATGTTTTTGAAACTTTTTCTAGAAACGTGTAGAAAAGAAGCTTAGACAAACTTGGCTCTTACAATTGCGCCATACTATTTTTGTGACAGCTGTGGAATGGTTTTTGATGTCGGCGAAGAGAAGATGCATCTCCCTCTTGTAAAAATGGCTCAGTAGCCCTCTTGTATCAGTGGTCCAGTATCCCACATCTAAATACATAGATTTAGCTTAGTAGCCCTCTTGTAAAAGTGGTCTAGTACCCTGGTCCAGTACCCCTCTTGTATCAATGTTATTTAGGTGGGTAATTCAGGATGACATCATCCAAATATTTTAAAAACTTAGCACGGACATGAACCACTTTAACTGTAGAAGGTTCTCTAATAAATATATCTGCCCCTTTATCCTAAAGTACCAAATTTCTGGGAGACTTTTGCGCAATATTGTCAGATATTGCATCATATGATGCAGAAAAGTTCTGGAAGATTCTACATTATAATCGACACGTTTAGGATATATTTTTTGCAGCGTAAAATGTAATGCGTCATGAAAAATGACCTTGAACTTGTTTACCAACAAAAACATTGCGCAGTAGAATTTGATGACGTCATTAGGAATATTCTAGAAACCATGCTGTAGAATATCGGTAAAGTAGGTTTTTTTCATGGTATCTGATTCGTGGATGATTGAAAATTTTGAAATATTTTATAATATTTATTTTGTATTATACTTATTTATATACATATATCTGTGAATAAAAAGGTATGTGATCTCATATCAAATATCGTTAAGGAGCGATAAGTGCCTGATATAAGTTAAAACACGCGTGAAAAAGCATCGGATAAATGCACGGGCTTAGAACCCGCCATCTCTAAGAACGCAAAAAATCATCCTTGAAAATAACTATATGACTCAGTAGAAATAACCTTGAGCCTGTCCTTACATGCATTTGGCTGGTACAATTGAGCAATATTACTCTGTGACGTCAGCTGTAGAATGTTCTCGATATCGGTGAAGTAGGTCCAGTAACCCTGTTGTATCAATGTCGCTAAGGTAGGAATGCATGATGACACCATCAAGAATGTCAGTAAGGTAGGAGTGCCCCGGCGCCTTTGACCAGGCTACCGGGCGCGTCCCCGGGTTGCGGATATGGGGGTCCTGGACCGAGGGTTGCTGCTGAATACGGTTACACAAATGAATAAGCAGTCGCGGACAATGGTCCAGGGTGGTCCCGAAGGAATAACCCCCAAGCCAAGGCGCTAACAACCGTGCTAAAGGCTGAATGGCACCAGGGTGTGGTGTTGCAAACGGTGTCTCTAGGATACCAGATCGCCTCCTAGAGTATTGAGACCTTACCCCCGCATGCGGGTCTCTGCGGGGGCTGACCGATCTTTCCCTAGCTACTCGTGGGAACAACATGAAGCCGAATCAAAAACAAAAACTAGAAAGTAGTCGTATCGAGGAGTTGGAGAGTGACGGAAGTAGCTCTGTGGAGAAATAGGAGATTTCCTATATTCCTGAGAAGAGCATTTGTGAGGAGACGTTTGGTGGAGAACTAGACGTGACGGAGGAGCCGGACACTAGTCTGCGAAGTGAGGCAAGAGGCCATAAGATGGGCTTCAAGGATGCGATGGAGGAAGGTGTCAGGCTGATTCTGAAGATGGAGAACATCCTGAAGAAAATGGAGAATTTTTGTGGATCTAAATGAGGCATCCACAAGCAAATCACAACGGGGCTAGATGACGCTTTCGAGGTCATCGAAAAAATGAAGTGCCATGCAAGTTGGACCGACAGTTGGTTCAACAGCTTCGAGTACCAGATTGGTGAGCTTTTCACCAAGAAGGTACGAGAGGCCAAGAAGTTAGCAGGCCGAAAGGATACGTCTGCCAAGGGAACACAGACGGAACCAGACCCCGCTCTCGATAAGAGAGTGAGAGAGCCTACTCTGAGTCCCCAGGAGACGACAACCCGAAGACCATCGGCAACAAAGCTGAAGACCAGACTTTTTAGAGCAGGGACACCAGCCATGCAGCAAGAAGAACAGAGGGCGAAATCTCCCTCTGAACCAATGAAGAAGAAGAAGGAGGCCGCGAGACGCGCCCGACCGGAAGCAGTTCTGGTAGAGTCGGCTCAGGGGCAAACCTACGCGGAGGTGCACAAAGACCTGAAGAGCAAAATCAAGCTCGACACCCTTGGTGTTAAAATCAAAGGTGTTAGGCAGACAAGGAGTGGTGACGTCCTCATTGAGGTGCGAAGCGAGGCAGAGGGCAGGACCAAACTGTCCTCGGCAATCAAAGAAGCAGTAGGAGAAAGGAGAAACGTGTGCGAGCTCGTCCCCCGTACCGAAGTCGAGATCTTAGATCTCGACGAAACGACGGAGGAAGAGGAGATGAAGGAGGCTCTCAGGGCACACTTTAAACAGAACCAGTTGATAGACGTTAGAGTATGCATGACAAAAAAGGCCTACAGGGGAACCCTGAAGGCCTTTGTGGAGATGAGTGAGAAGCTGGCCGCAAGGCTAATTAAAACAGGACACCAGAAGGTAGGGTGGGTTTCTTGTAGGGTCCGCAAGAAGACGGAGACCACGAGGTGCTATCGCTGCCATGGCTATGGCCACCTGGCAGCGAAATTCGAAGGTCCAGACAGGACAAATTGTTGCTGGAGATGCTGTGAAGAGGGGCACAGAGCTGCGGACTGCAATAGCAGCCCTCAGTGTTACCTTTGTGCTGGAAAAGAGGGAGGACCCCGGACAGTTCATCTTCCGGGGACAATGAGATGCTCACGTTGCGAGAGGCAAGGCCAAGAAGAGAAGCAGCAGGAGCCCCTACAGGCAGACGAGACGCATAGGAAGGCAGTCCAACCTACCACCCCCAACCAGGATGTCGAAAGCCGACGAGCCCGATGCGCGGTACCACCACACATACTGAGGACGATGCGTACATCTTGGTTGGGACAAGCAACATACAACGAAGTAGAACAGGAGAAGCCCTAGTATGCAACGAAATGGCACCCCCTGAAGTAATGCGAAAGCGGTTCTGGGGGGAGTTATGCCAAGGAGAAAGGGTGGTGGCTTTCAGTGGGTCCCTTGGTGGCATTATTATAATGACAAAGTTGATTTTGTATAATGTACAATTATGCGCAAGGTATAATTGAATATTATATATGTCAGGGTCATTGTAGTGATGCGAATAAGATCCCCACCCTACCAAGAAGTGCGGACCCTTCTTGGTGTGTGTTTGCACATTTCCCACCTTCCATCATAAAAAAAAAGGTAGGAGTGCATGATGACGTCATCAGGACGCATCGAGAATGTTGCAGAAGCTTAGCACGGATATGAATCACTTTTCTAGAAACAATTTAGCACGATGTCGGTAAGGTAGGAATCTAGAGTTAGAACGAAGCCTGCTCATCTATTAATTCACGATGTAACTTCAAGGACCAATAAAAGAAAATATAACCTTGAAGCTATTTACGCAAAATTTGAAACGCGTTTTATATTCACGAATCATTTAGTGCCTATTAAAATTCGTTTCTCAAAATTGTACAGTATTGCATTACATGATGTAACAATGTTTTCAAACGTTCTAGAGCCTTCTACATTATAGTGGATACACTTAGGAACATGTAATATTCGTTTCTCGAAATTGCGCAATATTGCATCATACGATGCAACAATGGTTTAAAATGTTCTAGAACATCCTAAATTATAGTGGATACACTTAGGAACATGTAATAATATTATTATTATTATTACTATACCATTAAGCCGTTTCCTTTTCGGGGTAGGCGTGAATTGCTCGGTTGGAAAGTAGTAGTGTGAGAATGGGTATTTAGGTATAGGGTAGATAGGTATATAGGTGTAAGGTATAGATATTGTAGATTGATCTAGAGCGCTCATGCTACTTATTTAAATAACACGTTCACTCCGCAACACTGCTCCGACCCAGGTTGCTGATCAATCTCTCTAGCGATCACCCCACGTGAAGTGTCTCACAAAATTGTTATGTGTGGCTCCCCACTTGGGCCCATTGATATCCAAGGTCTTTGTTTCAGGAATCATTCACTCTACTCATATTCTTTTTATAAACTATTTGTCGCCAAACTTTTCTTTCCTGGCATACTTCACTAGCTTCCTCCAGCTCCATGCGTTTTTTATGCTACTTCTCCTGATTTTATGGCTTCTTATGTCTCTTCGGATTAGTGTCTCATTCACAGACTCTATCCATGCTTTCAGCGGTCTACCTCTAGGCATTTTGCCATTTACTTTACCTTTATACACCTGTTTGGTCAGTCGTTCATTTTTCATTCTTTCAAGATGTCCGAACCACCTTAACTAATTTCTTTCCCATATATTTTCTAGTGTCTCCCCTGTACCACATTCTTTGAGGATCATCTCGTTTCGGACTTTGTCCATCAGTGTTTTCCCGCATATTATGCGCAGAGCTTTCATACCAATCGCGTTAAGTTTGCTCATGTCCTTTTCTTGACATGTCCATGTCTCGCTACCGTATAGTATAGGCGGTACAATTAAAGTTCTGTATACAGTCATTTTAGTTTCTTTTGATTTATTTTTATCTCTAAGAATGGACCCTGCTCTACCGATAGCCTTCTTAACCTCATTAATGCGCCTATCTAACTCCCCAACTATTTTTCCGTCGCTAGTGAATAGGCTACCTAGATATACGTATTTGTCAACTTGCTCTAATCTCTCATCATTCAGGACAATGTTGCATATTGTTTTCTCACCTTTGTCTTCAAATACCATTACCTTTGGTTTATTTACGTTAATTTTTTGGCCCATGTTCTTCATGCTTGTATTAAGTTTGTACAACATTCTTTGTAAGTCTTCGATTGACTCTGCCATAACAATCTTGTCATCTGCGAAAACCAAACCACACACCTTCACCGTTTCGAGATCTACACCTTCTTCGTCGAAGAGAGCCATTCTTAGACACTTGTCCATAAATATGATAAATAGCCATGAGGACATAACGCATCCTTGTCTAACACCCTGAAAAATATGGAACCATTCACTCCGTTTCCCATTAACCCTTACACTCGCTTTACTGCCTGCATATATTGTTTGTATTGCTTGTAGGAGCCATCCATGGACTCCGTATTCTTTAAGGACTTCCCAAAGTTTACTTCTATTTACCTTGTCAAATGCCATTTCTCTAAATTGCGCAATATTGCATCATATGATGCGTCAATGTTTTAAAACGTTCTAGAACGTCCTACATTATAGTGGATACACTTAGGAAAATGTAATATTCGTTTCTCGAAATTGCGCAATATTGCATCATATGATGCAACAATGTTTTAAAACGTTCTAGAACGTTCTACATTATAGTGGATATACTTAAGAACACGTAATATTCGTTTCTCGAAATTGTGCAATATTGCATTATATGATGCAACAATGTTTTATGCGTGAAATTCATTTTTGCAACATTGCAACAATGTTTTATGCGTAGAAACACGTAAAATTAGTTTTCGCGACATTGCGCAATATTGCATCATATGATGCAGCAATGTTTAATGCGAAGAAACACGCCAAATTCGTTTTAGCAACATTGCACAATATTGCATCATGTGGTGAAACAATGTTCTGTACGTAGAAACACGTTCGGATATAATTTTTTGCAACGCAAATGTAATGCGCCATTCCAATAGTCTTGAAGTTCTTGTCGACGAAAGAAATTCTTTCCAGAAATTGTGCATTATAATTTGACGCTGTCATCAAGAATATTCTAGAATCTTTTGGACATCAAATGTGTTTGGCTGCTTTTTACCGTCATCTGAAATTGTGGGGAGTTTGACTTAGTTATTGTCTCTTTAGTTTATTCATTCTCGGAAAAGGGGCTGCACCTGAATTGAACTGTAAACTCTGCGCGTAACTCGAAGGTCAGCGCCGAGCAGGTAGAACGGAGCCTTTTCCCACGACTTTATAGGTCATTGGATCAGGAATTTGTTTTCACTTTTATAATTATTATTTTTCCTCAAAGTTCAGTTCAGTTCAAGTTGACCCTTTGTGGTAGGAGGTTCCGTATTTGCCAGTGTGAACGAGTCTCATGTTTTGGATTATGTGTATCGATTCTCATGTTGTGGATTATGTGCATCGATTTTGAGTGGACTGTATGGCGGACTGGTTGTCTGTATGGATGAGGTAATTTCTGACATACTCTTGTGATTACATTTTGAATTTTCGGCTTTTTCCTCCACTCACCGAATGGAGGTTTTTTATGCCATCAAATAAAGTCTTTCCTTTTGCAACAAAAAATTTGGCTGTGGTTATTTGAACCCCAAGACGCTCCACTAGAAATTAAGTGCCTGATCATCAATCAAATAAAATGAATGCTTTATCTATATGGAAGTAATAAATCATTCTTATTTTCTCGTTATAACCTTGAACGTTCCACATTATAATCAACACTATATTTTTGCAACGCAAAATGTAATGCGTCATTACAATAGCCTTGAAATTATTGTCGCCGATAGAAATTCTTTCCAGAAAGTGCACAGTATAAGGAAGTAATAAATCATTCTTATTTTTTCTCGCAATAACCTTGCACGTGTTTTTACATTAATTCAGCTCGTACAATTCTTAAAATCTTCAGTAGCTATCGGATGCAGCCTGATCCGTTTGACAACGAAAACAGGATGTCATATCAAAGTTCACACATATATATCCATACATATTTGAACACTAAATGGTCTTGTTTTTCTCGCAATAACCTTGAGATGAATATGTTATCTATAAGGAAGCAATAAATCATTCTTATTTTCACCGTAATAACCTTGCACGTGTTCACTCGAGTTCGGCTTGTACAATTCTTAAACTTCAGTAGCTATCTGATGCAACCTGATCCGTTTGACTACGAAAACAGGATGTCATATCAAAGTTCACATATATATCCCTACATATTTGAACACTTAATGGTCTTTTTTTTCTCGCAATAACCTTGAGATGAATATGTTATCTATAAGGAAGCAATAAATCATTCTTATTGTCACTGTAATAACCTTGAACGTGTTGACTTGAATTCAGCTCTTACCATTGCGCAACATTATTCTGTGACGTCATCATGGCCTTCGAGAATGTTCTAGAAGCTGGAGGATCCTCCGAGAATGTTCTAGAAGCTCTTAGCAGCACGACCTCCGTTCAGCCTCACACGGATACACACGGACACACACACACACACAGAATAATTGATCCAGAACTTCCCCTGTATATCTACTTGGATTCCATCAAATGTCGACGTTTTGACGCCCCCTGAGTCAGAAAAAATAGTTTTTACGTCGGTGTCTGTCGGTCTATCGTGGTCGTCGGCTGTATATCGCATAACTTTTGAAAGACTAATCGGATTGGATTGTGCTGCGGCACATAGTGTTAGGGACCAAAAAGAAAGATCGAGTTCGTTAACCAGCTATTTTGGATAGAAACTCAAAAAGTTAAAGCATTTTCAAATTTTTTCATACCATTTTTTTTTAATTCAGAAATTTAATGGACGGCTAGCCGCAGTACTCGAAAATTCAAACAATTTAATCTTACGACTTTTTTCGATAAAAAAAAAAATTGTCAGAGTTATAGCATTTTCAAACTCCCCCCCCCCCCAAAAAAATTATCATTTTAAGCCAAATAAAGCACGACATGAAAAAAAGGCAAGAGAATAAAAACGATACTTGTTGATAGCCCTACAAGATTATTATGACGACCTTTTGAATTTTCTTGAAAAATCGAAAAATGATATTTTGATCGCACAAAAAATAATAAACAATAAAAATTCCATTTTGCGGTCAAACTATGCAAGGCACAGAAAAAAATGAATCAGCAAAAATTGTT
>CAKNWW010316787.1:0-11473 GCA_932074435.1 Andricus kollari | reverse complement strand
AAAAAAATATGCAACGATGTGAAAATAGTCTAAAAGACAACTTCACGATGACTCAAAATGAATGAGATTATTGTTGAAGTGTGGGTAAGAGGAAAAAGTTTTTGCCAAATTTCCGTGAAACTTTGACATTTGACGCGCCGGATGCAGAAAGGAGATATAGCATTATTTTGCGAGTGGGGAGAAGCGAGGGTCTCTGGTCGTTTTGGCTTGAGCGACGCTCAGTAAGACGTTGTGGTCTTAACCGATTTGGAGTTTTTTTAAAGAACTGATCAGCAATAAGTTTCTACGAAAATTATCAAAGCCAATTTTTAAATTTCTGTTTGTGTTTAACAATGTTTACTAGGGTGACTCGAAAACTATTTTTTTTTTTATGGCAACGCCCCCCCCCCCTCCCCATTTCATTCCAAATCTGAAAAAAGAAATTCCAAATTTTTTTGTTATATTAACAGGTGCCGGTTTTGACTTGAAGTTTCCCATGTAAAGTGCATGTAAAGTGCAATAACATTTTTGAGTTTTTGGAATAATTTTTTAGGGTTTGGGAAAATGTGACGGGAAAGTATTGGGGATTTAAACATGCTATGCGACACTGTCAGCCCCTACGCGAACTAACCAATATGGCCGTAGATGACATATGAAATGCATGTAAAACATCACGAAAACGAGCAAAAACATAGCGTTTAGCTGTAATAATCGTCCAACAGAATAAATAAGTGCTGTAATAAGTAGCTCTGATGAAAAAATACTTTATAGCTCATAATTATTTGCTCCAATGATGGAATTTACACGTCAAATAAAAACCTTAATTTAAGTTTTCATATAGTGCCAAGGCTTAGAAGTGTTAAAATAAAAAGGGGAAACTTATTTGGAAAAATCGAAGTTGTAGATAAACACAGTGAGTGGTTGAGAAATTTAAATGTGAAAGATTATAAAGTCAAGAATTTACTTGTCTGCTTCTTGCATTTTACTGAAAATGATTACTGGTTTCCAGGTTGTTATACTAAATATTAGTTGAATAAATAATATTTGATTTTATTATTAAAAAAAAATGTAACCGTTGTGAACTAATGTTTTTACTCTTTCACAGAGCTAGACGAAAAGAAACGATCTCTCAAGCGAGACGCTATTAATTATTAACCTTCCTGTTATTTCGTGAAGTTCTGAAGTTAAAGCACTGCTTTGGAGGCACAATAAATACATTTAAACTTTTTCGAGAGTTTTTATGGTAGCTCCGCAAATTAAAATCATACTAGAATTAAGAATATTTTGGCCTTCGCTAATATTTCTGGATGCAGGTGTACCTGTTGCGTAACTACACAAAATATTCAAGTCCAAAAATACCATTTTCTAAACTTAAAAATACTTTTTTATTAAATTATTGCTACTACTCCATATTATCCATATGGCTTTCGCAGCGCCCCTTTTGCCGCGGTGGATGTTTTCATTCCCAATAGAGCCTTGTAGAGAATTATCCAACGAAGAATTTCATCTATCATACATATGGGTTTTACACCCCGTACACACCCCCACGAGTCAATGAAAACTACCCTTAAAACCAAAAATGTCAATTCTTCATGAAATCGACTTTTGAGCACTGTATTCTCGTCTTTTTTTTCCTAAAAATTATTGCTCTTGGTCTAGTGGAATATTTATTAACACTGGTTCGTTAATTTTCAATTATTTAAACAAATGGAACTTGTGTAAATAATGTTGTTTCGAAATTTGTTTTTCAATAAAAATTATTACTATTGGCCTAGAGGAATATTTATGAATATTGGTTAATTAATTTTTACTTATGTAAACAAATTCCATATTTAAAAAAAAGTTTTTCTTCTAGAAATTCGTCGAGCTGGCAGTTTATTATCGTCAATAACATACATTTATTTTAAAATATTTTCCAATCGTATAAACAATTATTTATTTTCAACAACTTTTAATTTGTTTAAACAATAATTCTTCCAAAAAATTTGTAAATTTTTCTGAATTATTTCAACAATTAATTCTTAATTCTCAACAGGAACATATAATATTCCAATACGTCTTGAAAAGTATTTGAAAAATATTTCTCCTAAGAGACATCTTCGACACTTTCGAGAATACCTGTGGGCTTATAATTAGCAGAAATCTTTGCACATGTGTATAATTTTATACCTGTCCTCCCCGCTCACGAATGGACCACCATTTTGATTAGGAATTTTGTTACTTAATGACAATTACTATAATAAACTGCCAGTTCGACGAATTTTTGAAGAAAAAAAAAAACATTTTTTAGACAAATGGAATTTGTTTACATAATTGAAAATGTATTAACCAATGTTGTTCAATATTCCGCTAGACCAACAATAATAATTTTTATTTAAACAAAATTTTGAAAAAATTATTCAAACAAATGGAACTGGGTTTATTTAAGCAATTGGATTTTGTTTAAACAATTAAAAATTAATCAAACTGTTAGACTTATTAATTATGAGTGTATGGTCCAACCTCTAGCGTTCATCTGTTGAGGGTGCTAGGGCAACCCTGTAATATATTGATTTTTCACCCTTACAGTCAGTTGTTTCTAGATCGTGTTACGGCAAACATCTTTTTGTATATTTGCTTGATAAATGACTTTGTTCTTCCTGTAAACTACATCTATTTCATATGAGTGATTTTCTTTTTTGGGATTGGCTTCGGTTTGCAAAGGTGTCGCAAGAGTATCGTCAGGATGAACGCGACCGGTGTAAGATTTAAGGACAACTACGACACTTGGAAACTTCAAAAGCGTGCGATTCTCATCAAGAACGACGCCTGGGGTTATGTAAGTGGCAGAATTTTTGAAAATGCGAGATGGTGACAACGCACAAGAACATTCTAGGGATTTTTTCCATACGGTAGATAAGTTGCCAGAATTTTAAGTTGAAATCAATAAGGATTTGTTGGCTGTTTTGCTTCTGCGCAACTTGCCGGAAAACTTCGAGATTCGCTTCCAATCAAAATTTCGGAAGAAAGTCTGTTCGCGTCATCGGACACGCCAGAAGTCAACGTTTTTCGACCGGGAAATAGCGTAGATTGTGATGCTTGGTATTTTGACAGTGGGTGCACATCCCACATGTGCAAGGATGTCAATCCTACTGAAATATTGGGAAAAGGAACTGTGAAAACCGTGAAGAAAGTGAATGGTTACAGAAAAGTAATAACATTCAGTGATACTTTGTATGTTCCAGACCTGCACACGAATCTCGTTTCGATCGGGGAAATTACTGATAAGGGACACAATGTCCTGTTCAGTAAAACCAAAACCGAGGTTATTAATCTCCGAGATTTAACTGGTCCCGACTGCAAGAATTTTTTCGAGGCAGATAGATGTCGCAGAGAGGATTCCGAAGAAAAATTCTCTAGACGACTGGCACATTCGCATGGGACACCTGAATGTTCAATCTCTGCGTCAGGCTGTTAGGATGGGATCTATTACAGGAATCGACGTCAAGGGCATCAATGAAGATTTAAAATGCCGTGTTTGTCTCCAGGGGAAGATGTGTCGCACTTCTTTTCCTAAGGCATCCGAAAGAGTGTCAGAAGTGGGAGAGCTTATTCACTCTGACGTTTGCGGTGCGATGCGTGTTGCTTCACATGCAAAGAAGCGTTATTTTGTCACTTTCATCAATCAGGTAATGAATGAATTTAACATTTTCAGAGCTATGATGGACACGTAGCAGTAAAGAAGGTAAAATGTTGGCAGTCTGATAACGGAAAGGAGTATGATAATAAAAGTTTAGACGAATTATTACAAAAGCACGGAATATCACGACGGTTGACTGTACCTTACAATCCAGAGCAAAACGGCGTTGCTGAGAGGCGAAATAGAACGTTGATGGAAATGGCAAGGTGCTTACTAATACAATCAGGATACGCCACCAACGTTCTGAGCGAATTGTTATTATTATATAATCTTAGCGGAAAATTTTATCCGCAATAGATCACCAACGAGTAATCTAAATGGAAGAACTCCATACGAGGTTTGGTTTGGAAAATCTCCGGATGTGGCCAATTTTAAGCGTTTGGTAGTTGTTTTGTATTATGTAAGTATTGCACGAATGGTATACTGGAAAATAAAAAAGCCAGGACGGTCTAAAACAGGCTGGTCGCGCGTGGTACAGACGATTTGACAAGAAATTGCGGAATTTATGTACGAGTTCAACGAAAGCGGATGTCTAAGGATCTTAAAGAACTTTCACGATTCGGACGTGAATCATCGGATCTTTTGGAAATAAGGGACTTTGGCAATCTCAAACGTTGTTTGGGAATGGATTTTGTCAGAAGCGACGAGGGAATTTTTATCAATCAGAAAACGTAGATTACAGATATCCTTCAACGATTCGGGATGGAAGAGTGCAACCCTGTATCAACCCCTTTAGATGTTGGTACGAAGTTCGTCAGAGGTGACGCGTGGTCCGAGTCAGAAGGTGAGTAACTTCCTTATAGGGAATTTATCGGATGCCTGCTGTATCTGTCAGTGGCAACACGCCCGGACATCGCTCACACGGCTAGTTCGTTTAATTCAATTCAATGAATGTTTCAACAAGACACACTGGAATGCAGCTAAGAGGATACTTCGGTCGACAGTCCTCTGGTCAGCTATGTGGATGCGGATTGGGGAGGCTCTATTGACGACAGGCGCTCCTTTACAGGTTATGCTTTAACGAAACCAAAACATGAACAATGTGTTCGTCTCCTGGGACTATTGAAGATACAAATTTGAAATTTAGAGATTGTCTTAAGGGGAAGTGTTGGACTTATTAATTATAAGTGTTTGGTCCAAACTCTAATGTTCACCTGTTGAGGGTGCTAGGACAACCCTGTCATATATTGATTTTTCACCCTTACAGTCAGTTGTTTCTAGATCGTGTTACGGCAAACATCTTCCAGTAAACTGGGTCTATTTCATATGTGCGTGTTATCTAAGCTTTGCTAACACAAACAATGTTGATAAATATTCTACTTGAGACATATTAATAATTTTGAATAGAAAAAAAGAATTAAAAAAATGTAAACAAATTCCATTTGTTTAAATAATTGAAAATCAATTAACCAATGTTCATAAATATTCCACTAAACCAATATAAATGATTTTAAGTAAAAAAAAAAACGAAAATACAGTGCTCAAAAGGTCGATTTTATGAAGAATTTACATTTTTGGTTTAAGGGTAGTTTTCAGGGACTCGTGGGGATGTGTTAGGGGTGTCAAACCCATATATCTGATACATGAAATTCTTCGTTGGATAATTCTCAACAAGCCTCTATACTTTCCCGTCACATTTTCCCAAGCCCTAAAAAATTATTCTAAGAACTCAAAAATGTGATTTTTCCCCATGCATTTTACATGGGAAACTTGTCAAAACCGACACCTGTTAAAATAAAAATAAAAAAAAATATTAGGGAATTTCTTTTTTCGGAATCAAGTGGGGGGATCCTTGCCCTCTAGCATGGGAAAAGAAATTTGCCATTCATTTTTGGACCACCATAATGTATACACAAATACAGCAGTAAGTTTGGACAATTCAAAAATATGATTTTTTAGCTCTGAACAAATTGCTTAAATAAACCAGTTAATTATCAGAATTATTCAAGATAGATTTAAAGAACACACCAATTTTATTTAACATATAACTTAATTGTTATAAACAATTTATTTAATAAAATAATTTAGTCTGTTTTTTTTGTAGACAAAAATTATTTTCTTCTGAAATAGTTGTGGTTTATCATAATTGTATTTAGTTACAAAAAATTGTCATGAATTAAAAATATATGAACAATTTATAAATTTATAAACATTTTTTAAACTTTGAGGGCCCATGGGCAGATCAATAGATATAATGAAGAAATGAATATTGGCATGAGAGCATTCCATCCAAAGATGATTTTTCAATTATTTAAAGAAAGATTGTTCAGACAATTTCTTTAAATCTGAGACTTACGGAAAAACTGATTACGCCATTCGATTCAACGGAAAAAATTCCGTAGAGTCAATGTGTTGGACGATTTTGGTCTCCACCAAATTTTTTATGTAGTACAAATAAACAACTGCATTGTACGATAACCGCTTTAACATTTATTTATAATACATAACAGATTGGGTGGGGAAAAAAAATATTCTACACATGGACTTAATGCAGTTTTATCCGTTGAATCCATATCAACTACTTCGTCATGTCTATTAGTCTGCCAATGGGCCATAACAGTTTAAAAGATTGTTTATCCATTTAAAATTTATGGCCATTTTTATTACTAAATACCAATCTAGTAATAAATCACAATGATTTCAGTAAACAATAAATTTTTTCTACAACAAGCTGATACTCTGGAATATTTGATAAAATAAATTGGTTTTACCCATGAAGTAAAACTTTGAATACATTGTTAACCGAGTGGGGAATCGACTAGTGCCCAACTGTGTTAACACATTATTTCCTTTTTATGGTGGCAGCACAAAACGAGCGTGTTCTACTTTTTGCGGATTGACCCTAAACTCTCTCTTTTCGAGCGGCGTAAGCGGACGCATATACATATAATATTGGACCTCGTGGTAGAACAGAGATTTTAGGGTATGGTGTCCAACATTATATAAGCAGTTATCAAGTGCGCTTTGTTGCGCCGACTCGAAAATAAATATTACGCTAAATCCCCCACCAGCAAAGTACGCTTCACATTTTGCGCGTCTCTACCAAAAAAAAATACATTACATGCCATGGAGGAGAGCCGTCTTCATGGCTCGGTCAATGTTTTCGGAACTCGTGATAGGCTCGGGCCTTCGACCCTCGCATGCCACTCGTCCCGAAAACACTGCCCTTATCATGAAAAGACGGTGCTCTCCTCCTTTCCATGTAATATAGTATGACATACTGCGAGGATACTGCCTGGCGCGAAACAGCAAAAGTGATCGGTTCAAAGAAACGATTAATGCAACCACAAAGATATGGGCTTAAAGGTACTCCATGGTTCGCATCTAGCCCCTTAACCCGCTCGTTGGGCGGTAGATTGTTCCGCCTAAGTCGTGTCCTGGCATTGAGGGTAAAAGTCTAACATTTCCAAACTTTCCCGTCACTAGTGTGGAGAAGTAAGTTTTATCAGAAGGACTCATCATCGATCTGTTAATCTATATTCAATTCACTAGTGTATCACTCGCCTATGACTGATATGAACTTGACCTTACGGTATATTTTTGAACACGAACAGAAATGTAAAAATTTGTTTCGAAAGTTTTCTTAGAAATTCAATGCTGATTAGTTAAAACAAAAACTTCTAAACCCGTTAACAATTACATATTGTAGACTATTTTTAACAGTAAATACCAGATCCGTCTCACTATGCGACTTTCAGAGACACCGCCCCCCCATCACGCTGGAAAAATAATTCTGCATCTCCTTTTGGCATCCAGCGCCTCAATTATTTTGAGGATTAGAGAATTACTTGTTTTCGAGCCATCCTTTGAGCGACTTTGATTTCATGTTTTGTTCTGCGAGCCATTGGACTGCCAGGCACAATGGTGAAGGCACTCAAAGTAGGATTTATTAAACTGAAATTTTTCTGGGGTGTCATTAGTTCCGGGTTCAATTTAAATGTTTTATAAATTATTTTGTGCTGATTTGGTCCTGCCTCTGGAGATGGTATAAACACTGTTCGTTCACTGTGTTGAGATTCATCTAATTCCAAAAGCATGACTATAAACGATAATAAAAACAATTTAGAAATTATTTCTCTTTTAGAAGAGGAAACTCGAAACAAATTAAAATAAATTACCATCGTCCTCGTCAATTCGTTCCGTACACTCATCGAAAAAAGCTAGACCAGCCATATCCATATCAGACACAAAACTTGTCTCCTCAATGAATCTAAAAATATTGTAAAGCAAAACAGAAAAGCTATAATTGAATAAAGTTAAAATTGAATTAATTTGGTTAGACTAATTACCTTATGAACATCTGTGTTCGTACGAGCATACTATAAAACTTAGCATGAGCTTTATCACGACTTCTTAAAAAAGCCTGCATATTGAATAAACTAGTTGGATCTGTGGATCCGACCGTAGGCGCTTTTGTTATAGGCAATAAGTAGGCACGATAGCCTTTTAAGATCATGGCCATGAATCTTAGAAAGGCATCTTGAATCTCAAGTTCTAAAGCTTGTTCCTTGCGCTTTTGCTGAAATTCCTTGTCGACACAGAAGTCTTCGTCTCCCTTTTCTAACATTATTTATCCTTGAGTAATAAAATTTGAAGAATGGAAAATATATGTATGTACATATATTAAGATGAAGATATTACCTTTCTGTGAAGAATAACTCTTTCCAAGGGAAATTAATTTAGAATACAAAAGTTCCAACCTACATCTAAGCATCCTCGTAGCCTTTTTAGGTAAAATTTTTACATTTAAATATCTTTTGTCGTCACAAACAGCTATGTTATTTGTATCCAAATTGACGCAATTAACGTCACTGGGCGGATCGTACAAATCAAAGAAACGGGAGTCTACGCCAATGAGAAACGGCAATGGAGCATGTAAAACCTATTTTAAAAATTATAATTTTCATTATTAATTAAATTTGTCACAATTCAAGCTTAAATCATACGTTCAGACACTAATAAAACTTACTTCTGCCAAGCCTAAGGGACACAGTGGTATATAAGGACATTGCCACTTAAAAGGGAACAAGATCATAGCGATTGCTTCACTCACAGACGTGAGCACGTCCGGCCTCAAAGAATGTACGAGAATTTTCTGTTCTGTCAGAATCAAAAGTAAAATCAACATGCAATTGTCTGGACCCAAATTAATTAACAATTGTCTAAAACTCGCACCAGATCGTGGTAAGGCTAAATCTTCAGGCTGGGTTAAAATTAAACGATCTTGGCTGCTTAACTGTACTAAAATCCTTGGTCTTTGTGGACTGGGAAAAGGTATGTCACAAAGAAAGTATGACACATATTTCTCTATAGGAACATTCTGAGGTTTGTCGTTAACCATACTGTGCAAAAATACTAAAAACTGTTCAAATGTGTCGAAAAATGGCCAATGAGACAGAATGCATATTGATTTACTCAGATTTAGTGACTGATTTTCGGGATCCACGTATTGCAGTTTTTCTAACTGTGTTTGGTTCAATTTCTTTAGGATACCGAATTTTAGCAAAGGTTTCATTTTAACATGTGGTTTACTAGAAATGACATCTAATGCATCACCTGAAAGAATTAATATCAAGTTTATCTGTACTGTAGGGTCAATCCATTGACTCTCGTCAGTATGATAGATGTTGTGTGAATAAAAAGGGATGGTTGGTCTGACCGGAAGTCCGCCGACGAATCTAAATTTCTTTTAAATCGCTAAACCCACTACACCATTTAGTTTAAAACATTTTTCCCGGAAATTGTGCGATAAAAAGATAACACTGGCCCACAAAAAAAGTGTCATGTGCGAGAGATCAGAGTATGGTATTTATATCTACTTTGGGG
This sequence comes from Andricus kollari, assembly GCA_932074435.1. Taxonomy (NCBI): domain Eukaryota; kingdom Metazoa; phylum Arthropoda; class Insecta; order Hymenoptera; family Cynipidae; genus Andricus; species Andricus kollari. Next base: position 1,989 of record CAKNWW010316787.1, on the reverse strand, counting down.
TGCTGAATACGAATCTGACCTTAGTTTTCCCCCAGCACATCAGGGTTTTCCCCTAGAGGCGAAAACTTTCCTAGAAAATCAGCTTTTTCGGGTGTGAAATTACCCTTGGTATTGAAATCTTCTGGAAATAAGTCAGGCATGATATCTTTATGTATTTTGGTGCCTGAATATGAACTTGATATTGGTCTTCTCCTAGCACCTCAGGGCTTCCCCCTAGACGCGAAAAATTCCCTAGAAAATCAGCTTTTTTCGGGTATGAAATAACGCTTGGTATTGAATTCGGTTAGAAACAGGTCCAAACCTTGTTTTTTTTTTTTTTTTTAGTTCGCTGAATACAAATATGACACTATCCCTCCCCCCCAGGGCCTCAGGGTTTTCACTGAGACGCGGAAAATTCTCTAGAAAATCAGCTTTTTCGGGTATGCAATAACCCTTGGTATTCAAATCATCTGGAAACAGGTCAGCATTATATATTCATGTATTTAGGTGTGCTGAATACGATTCTGACATTAATTTCCCCCCAGCTCCCAAGGGTTATCCCTAGTCGCGGAAAATACCCCAGGAAATCAGGTTTGTCGGGACTGAAATAACCTCTGGGATTGAAATCGTCTGGAAGCCGGTCAGAGCGTGACATCTATATGTATTTTAGTGCGCTGGATACAAATATGACACTAGTTTCCCCCAGCATTTTAGGGTTTTTTTTCTATACGCGAAAAATTCCCCAGAAAATGAGTTTCTTCGCGTATGAAATAACCTTTGGTATTTAAACCATCTGGAAGTAGGCCAGAGCATGATATCCTCATGTATTTTGGTGTGCGGAATACGAATATGACTTTAATTTCACCAGTCCATACGTCAGGATTTTCACCTAGACGCGAAAATTCTACTAGAAAATCAGCTTTTTCGGGTATGAAATTACCCTTGGGGAAATTTACCATTGGAAATCGTCTGAACACAGGTCAGACGTAATATATTTACGTATTTTGGTACGCTGAATACAAATCTGACATTGGTTTCTCCCTCGCATGTCAGGGTTTCCCCCTAGAAGAAGAAAATTTCTCAGAAAAGTAGCTTTTTCGAGTATGATATTAACCTTGGTGTTGAATTCATCCAAAAAGATGAATTAAATACACAGAGTGATTCTATATACGGCCAACCGGCTTTTCTAGGAAATTTTCCGCCTCGAGGGACAAACCCTTGACGTGGTGGAAAAAACTAGTGTCAGATCAGTATCCAGCGCAAGAAAATAAATAAAGATATCATCTCTGAACTGTTTCCAGACGATTTCAATACCATGTGTAATTTCATATCTGAAAAAGCTGATTTTCTAGGGAAATATCCACACTTGGGAAAAACTCTGACGGGATGGGGGCTAACTAATTGCAGGTTCGTATTCAGCGCACCACAAAACATAAAGATATTATGCTCTGACTATGCTAGGAGAAGACTAATGTGAAATTCATATTCAGCACCCTAAACTACAAAAATATATCATACCTGACTCGTTTCCAGACGATTTCAATATCAAGGGTAATTTAATATCCATAAAAACTGTTTTTCTAGTAATTTTCTGCCTTTGGGGGGAAACCCTGACGTAATGGGGGGAAAATAACGTCAGATTCGTATTTAGCGCACCAAAATACATCAAGATTTTATGCTCTGACCTGTTTCCAAATGATCTTTTACCGAGGGTAATTGATATCCAGAAAAGCTGATTCTGTAGGAAATTTTCCGAGTCTATGAAAAAACCCTGACATGCTGGGGAAAAACGAAGGTCAGATTCGTATTCAGCGCCCCAAAATACATATAGGTACCATACTCTGATCTCTCGCGCATGAAACTTTTTTGTAGTCCTGTGTAATTAAATACATGGAAAATTATTGCACTGTTAGAAACATCTGTCTGAATTTGTTACTTCAAGTTCGTGTAATTTTATACAACTTCTATAGCTGAATATTCATGCATATTTTATTGAATAATAATTAGTAT
>CAKNWW010316786.1:0-10702 GCA_932074435.1 Andricus kollari | reverse complement strand
TTTTATTTATCAAAGTGAAATAATATATGGTCAAAGCAAAACTTTATTTGCAACAACTTTAATTTCAGGTGTATTTCGCATCTGATATTTATTGTTATTATTATTATTTTCGGAATATGAATTTATGAAATTTCATCACTTAAATCTTCATCATTTCCTACAATTTATTTTTACTTTATTTGTATGTACAACCTTTACGAACCAAAGCTTTGCTTCCAACCTGCACAATGTATTTATTTAACCAATATTATTTATGGAAATTTGTATAATATATGTGCCTGAAAGTGATTTTTACTTACATTTCGTTAATTTTAAATCTTTAATTCAATGATATTCTCTTTATTTTGTATTAAATCTCTTGTGGAATGAACACTCTATTTGAAAATGGCGTCATTTTTAGAATATGAAGTTCCGGTACAGCGGCACCAATCAGAATTTGAGTACCCCGCGTCTCAACTCTCCCTTGAGGATCTCTAGGAACCCGATATCGAGGGATCTGAGCTCGTCCTTCGTCCATGGAACCACTCCAAATAAATACAGTACTACTGGGAGAGCAAGCATGTTCATCGCAGATACTTTGCTCCTCATTGCCAGTTCGGAAGACCAAATCCGTCGGATGAGACGTTTGTATCTGCATCGGAGAGAATCCTTTATAGATGTCACGTCCTGAATGTGGCATTATGGCGTGCCCATATATGTATAGGTCTCTCCAGCGCCAAGGTGTGGTAGAGCGCTTCTGTTGATGAGTTTAGGGCCTTCGGGGATACCATTAAGTTTTCCTTTCTTCAAACAAACCTTGGCGCATTTCTCTAACCCGAACTCCATTCCAATCTCTTGAGTGTACTCTTTGACAACGTCTAGAGCTAGATGTAGTTTCTCTTTATTTTTAGCATAGATCTTAAGATCATCCGATCATCAGAGGCACCCTTCGGAATGTCGAAGTGCGAGAGATAGCGGCAATAATGTGAGGCAAAAGAAGAGAGGGCTCATGGCATCGCCCTGAAACACACCACTCTGAATGGTGACACCGTTAGTGATCACGCGATTTTTACCAGATGAGATAGTAAATCTGTTTTTCCAAAGCGGCATTAATCGCTCTATGCACCTCACGAAGTGTGGATGACCCTTTGAGCTTTTCAACAGACAGATAGAATTCTGCGTCTTTACAGACATATATATCGATGAGCTGGTTCTCCTGACATCCTGCTACGCCTTTCTTTTAGCTGCGTTGTTCGTTAATCTCTCGCCAGACAGGTCCAATTGTCCGAACAATCCTATCATTTAGGAAAGCTGTGAAGACCTTATACAGTGTGGTCAGACTAGTCGTTGGTCTGCAATTCTTAAGGTCAGTTAAGTTGCCCGTCTTCGGCAGGAGCACTGTGCGCCCTTCCACTAACCACTCTGGAATAGGCTCTTCCGACTTTGGATATGAGGTGAAAATGCGGGCCAGATGTTGGTGGGTTGAAGGAAACTTCTTCCACCAGAAGGTCTTGATACCATCACAGTTCCTTGAAGCTATTTATATTCTTTGAGTTTTCTTTCAGTGGATGCTGGTATTCGTAGACTTCTTTCCAAACTGCCTCGACCTCCTCTGGTGTAGGCGAGTGGACGACAGTAACTGGAAGGTCTTGGAAGAGTCGAGATGAGCCAGACAAAAACTGTTGATTTTCTCTGACCCACCTCTCCCTCCGCTCTAGACTTCTCCTAGCGTTAGATATTACTCGTATTCTGTCAACAATATGCTGCCTGATGGTCAATAGCTTTGACTTGTTGAGTGTGTGATGACGGATCCGCAGTTCGCGCGCGAACTGTCGACCCTTGGCAGTGAAAGTCCTGCTAGATGTTATGTAGTCAATCACACACTGAATGTCGGACGCGTACTGCCTTGCCCAGCCTATCTTTGTGCTGAGTTGATGCTTTCGTCTTTTGGTCGTATGATCAACCGTTGGTTTTGTTTTACTGTTTGCATCTGCGAAAGCTCTCGCTGCATTATACACACTACAATTGATAATCCAGAGGTCTGATTTTTCGGAAAAATCTCCACGAACCTCGTCATCCAGTTCAGCCAGATCTTTGGGCTTGAGAGAAACCTGAATGTTGATGTTTCTCCGGGTCCTGAAGCATCGCTCTTCTTCTATTGGATACCTGCTTGCGGTTGTTCTCAGAGTCACCTCTCTTTCTCTGTTGCCGGCTTGTTCTGGCTGCGGTCGAGTAGGTGCTCCGCTTATATAACCCCTTTTCCGGAGTTTCTCGGCACGGTTTCGCAGACTTTTTTGCGAAAAATGCGAGAGCTCTGGGTGTTTCTCGCAACATAGAGTATGCAGTCGCGCCATGTAACCTTTTCGTCCAGGTGCCATACGGGTATCATAGCACTCCAGCAAGGCGTCCCTGAGTCGATCCGTCCACTTAAAAGTAATAAGATTCTGCCGGTCCATCGCATTGATTCCGTCTTGATTGGCTCCCCCAACTCTAGGATAGTCGGCAGCCCTGCGCGTTCAATTGATTTGAACCGCACTTACTACAGCTATGTTTGGTAACCCCGGTACCCAGCTGAAAATTCTTATACAGGAACCTCAGAAGATCCTGCACATGTTCTTGTACAGGAAACTGCATACGAACCTATACAGGTAATCTTGACGGTTTCTATGCAGGAATTTGGCGAAGGAAACTGTACATGATCCTGCAAACGAACCTGTATACAAGGTAACCTTTGAATAATCCTGTACAGGTTCCTTCACAGAGTCAATTGAGGTGTGGGTTCATGTACAGGAACATGTTCAGCATCCTATATATATATTCAATATTCATTCATTCATTCAATATTCATATATATATATTCAAAGGAATAAAAGGAAGGCAACTTTATAGCTGTAAGCGACATAAGTTTTCGCAGTGGCTTTCTGCAAAGGACCCTATACGTGTTTCTGTACAGGATCCTTCCAAAGGTTCCTTTGATATCTTTTTGTGAGGGATCCTATACACTTTTCTGTACAGGAACCTGCGCCTCAATTTTCTTCGCAATGGAACCTGTACAGGAAGCCGTAAAGCATCATGCAAAGGTTCCTTTGTCGGTACAGGTTCTTTTTTAGGATCATGTACAGTTTCCTTCGCCAAATTCCTGCACAGGAACCGTCAAGATTACCTGTACAGGTTCGTGTGCAGTTTCCTGTACAGGAACACGTGCAGGATCCTCCGAGGTTCCTGCACAGGAATTTTTACCTGGGTAGCCCGGTAACCCAGAGTCACCATTTGACACACCTCTGGAAAACATCGTGTGATAACTAACAGTGTCACCTTTCAGTGAGGTGTGTTTCAGGGCGACACCATCATCCCTCTCCTCTTTTGCCTCACATTATTTCCACTATCTCTCGCACTTCGCCATTCTGAATGGTGCTTCTGCGGCAAACCTGGAAATCGAAGGCATAAGGTCACTCATGTATTTTGCATGGATAATCTTAAGATCTATGCAAAAAATAAAGAGAAACTACATCTGGATCTGGGCATTGTCAGAGTACACTCAAGAGATTGGAATGGAGTTCGGGTTAGAGAAATGCGCCAAGGTTTATTTGAAAAAAGGAAAACTTAATGGTATCCCCGAAGACACTGAGCACGTTCGCAGAAGCGCTATACGACACCTTGGTGCAGGAGAGACCTATACATACCTGGGCGTGCCACAAAGCCGCATTCAGGACGTGACATCTATATGTCGGAGTGCGCACATGCGCACTCTGCCGCCGTGCCAACATGAAACTTTACGCCCGCTGAATGAAACTTTACGTCCGTTACATAAAACTTTACGCCCGCTGCATGAAACTTTACGTCCGCTACATGAAACTTTACGCCCGCTACATAAAACGTTACGCCCGCTACACATACACTGCACCCCTCGAGTGAGAATATGGAGGAATTGGTCTTTATCTTTGAAAAAATTGTATTGCTAGACCCGACAGTGTCCGTTCTGTAGAGTATGCCATTTCTTTCTTTCACCTATAATCTAAAATTGGCAGGTACACCAAACATCCTTTATCTGCATCACGTGCTTGTTATCAAGGAGGGGGACAAAAAGTATGGTGTGTATCAAGGGCGTAAAGCTATTTTGCCTTCTTTACTCCCTCGATACACAATATACTATATTATAACAAATTTAAAACAAGAAAAGATTATTATTTTCCTTCCAAATAAGTAAACGAAATTTCATTAAATTATTTACACTGCTGGTAACATAGAATAGGATAATTTTATATCAAATTTAATACATGCATTTTTAAGACTTTGAACCCGGTTACACCAGAGGACGTAAATTAAGTACACCTAAAGTAAGCTAGCCTAAATCCGAGAGTGGTTCAGTTTCGCGTCGGCGGAAAAACGTTTTCGGCATTGTCTCTCTGTCGCACACGTGGAGACCCTGCGGCTTCTGCGCCGACGCGAATCTGGACTCTCATTTAAGCTATAGCTTATAGTAAGCCGACCCACTGCAGGGTCGTCGGTGTAACTAGGTCCACTGAGAAAATGAAAACCACAAAAAATTAATAAAAAAGACAGAACTCAAATAGGGACCACTAAATCATATCCGATTTTGATTTTCTGTAAGTTGACTGAAAAGGTACAACTTAGGTTGGTGTACGTGATCAGATTCGAAGACTCTTTTTTTCATCACCCTACTGTGTATCCAATAGGGTGGGACGGAAAAACAAAATTTTGTAAAATTTCAATAGAACTATGTAAAAAAGTAGCGTATTAGGATCCAAAAAAAGTATAATTAATTTGGATTCGATCGATAAAGGCCTTGATTTTGCGCTTTAACAAAATATGTTTGAAAAAATCCTTATTTTCGTAATTTTCATATTGTAGAGGAGGTCAATTTTTTCACATTTGCGCAGGCCTTAAAAAACTCCCCAAATTTGTACAGATTTTTATTGGCAGCCTCATCAGAGATTAATAATGCTAAGTAGACCTGTGTTTTCAAAAAATAATTTCAAAGCCTGCAGAAATGTAGAAAGAATTTTTTAAAGTATCTGGAACGTTTCTGCTGGTAAAAACTCGTTAGAAAAAAATTTGATTAGTGCAGGAAATCTTAAGAGTAAATGAGGAGAATTTTTTTTAACTGAGTTTTTGATTTTATTAATTCTGGTTTTCTAGACTAATCAAATTTTGTCTATTGTATTTTTATCAGTAGGAAACGTTTCTACCTGCGAAAACTCTCCACATTTTTGTAGCTTTTAAAATTATTAGTTGAAAGCACATTACTAGTAATAATCTCTGATGGGGCTGTAAATGAAAATCTGTCAACATTTTAAGCGTCGTTTAAGGCCTCCAAAAATATTTAAAAAATTGACATACACAAAAATAGCAAAATTACGAAAATAAGAAGTTTCTTAAACATATTTTGTCAACGCGCAAAACCAAGGCGTTTATAGGTCGAATCGAAATTAATTATACTTTTTTAGGGTCCTAATACGTTACTTTTCCACGTAGTTCCATTTCCGATTTCCAAATTTTTTTTACGACCCACCCTAGTATCCATCGTACCTAAATTTATTTGGAATTAACAGTAATAAAGAAGAAAATATAATTTAATTTCAAATGACGAATGACGATTTTTATGCACTATATTTTTATGATCAATGTTAAATCATTAAAACGAATAACCCAACGGCTTTGTAACAATCTCCTGTTTCCTTCTTTCTGTGTATTTTTTTCCTCTTTCCCTCTCTTGTGTATTAGCCAATCGTAAAATACAGACTTTACACCTTTTATCAAAGCTAAGTGCATTAAGCGATGAAGCACACGCAAAATGATAACAACTGATTATTCACATGTAACACCGTCCGAGTATTATCAGTGATTAGTTTTTTGCCATTTGTGATTTCAAGCAGACAATTTTTGAGTTCATCAAAAAGAAATCGCAAAAGCTGTTCCCGAAGAAAAGGTATCGCTCTGTTCAATGCCTGTTGTAAGACTTTTTTGTGTCTAAATTATGATAAACAGTGTAACAAGTTGATTGAAAATTTCAAAGGCTTAAAATCGCTCCTTTTATTTATTTATTTATTTCGCAGCAAAGTATGGTATCTCCAGTTGTCCTGTATGTCAGATTTGATCAATTATACCATGCTCCTTGTCTGAATACTCATGGATTTTATTTTGATAAAATTAGATTCTTTTTCGGGATCCTAGAAAGGATAGAGTTTTTTAAAAACATGGATGAGATAATAGAATCAAGTCATAATTTTTAGGACTTCTTGAAATGGCTGCAAGAAAATTTTTTGCTGAATTATTTGGAAGCAAAAATCAAGTGCAAATAACGACGGAAGTGGACGACGAGAAACGCCGAGTTTCAATTTCGAATTCGGGACGTTTTCGACAAAGGAATAAACGCCGGAAAGAACTTCAAACGGATACTTTTTTACCACAAAGTCCTATGTCGATTGATCGCAGTAGAGAGATTGAGGGCAATTTGCAGAATAGCGAAAATATTCAGAAAATAAAGTAAGAAATAACATGTCTTATAAATCTAAGCGTATAAATGAATATGTTGATTTAATCGAATTTAAATTCTTTCAGTGAGACCCGATGACAGATTATCCCGAATTTGGTAAATGCCATTAATCAACACAATGTTAGACCGTACAAAAATTATGATTATTTATTTAAATTTCAAGATCAATTCTCTCCACAATAAATGCTTGTCAAAACACGCTTTCACACACGTAGTTACATAAATATAATTTCTAGATTTTTCACATTATTTACAGTAAACAACAATATTCAATATAAACTATCCACGTAATTACACTCGCAAATTTATTTATAATTTGTGAAAAGATGTGAACTCAGAGCAAGTATAGGCGACAAGATAACTTGAAGCTAACTTTATTTTTCACAAAGGCCCGTTGTTGCCTATATTTGATTTTTTATTCTTTCTGTGACACTTCAAGTGCGTTTTTGGTCCATTCGTTTTATGCGACAAAGGCTTTTTTTTATTGACTTATAGTTCTCACCAAACAGACGTCGAGAAGGCAAAATTTGGCTCTGCATACTGGACAAGTGCATTTGGAAGATAGCCATGTTTCTGTAGCGTTTTCATTTTGCCTTGATGCAAACCTGGAACATAAATAGAGAAATATGAAGATGACTCCATGTTAAAAGAACCTATCTTGTTTATAGTTTTTTAAATATATAATCTAAAGAGTACAAAGATTTTCGAAAAAGACCGTTTTTCCGGGAAAGCTTCTAGTTTTTAGGTAATGATCGAAACGAGGAAATTAGCCTCGACCATCACAGTACGTGGAGTGTTCTACTATTTATCTAAAAAGGGAGTAGGTAAGACAGTGTTTTCTACATTGCTTGTTGCTGTCATAATTTATCATGCGTTTTAATAGAGTATTGTGTCCGTAGGATAAAAAGACGTTTGCCTGCATGGTGCACACGATATTTTATGTAAAAAAGGTATGATTTAAAAGTTTGTCACTTCCTTGGAATCTTGTAAGTTCCCTGAATTTCTTGAATTACTAGAGTATTTTTAATTCTCTGAATTCTTCTAAATTCCTTGAATTTTCTGAAATTCTTGAATTCGTGGAAATCCTAGAATACCAGGAGTTCATAATAATGGAAAGAATTAAGAGAATTAAAAATATAATTCTTTACGAGGATTCCGAAGAATCATAATTTTTTACTGAAATCCTCTATCGTCACTCAGAATTACAATTCTTTGAAAAAATGCACTGTTCCACGTCAGATTTTTAATTCTTTTGGAAACTTCCCTATTTCAAGTGAGAATTATGATTTTTCACAAATTCCCTGTTCCAAATCAGAATTAGAGGAATAAAATATATGAAACTACTTTCAATTTGCATATTTTAATTTAAGGAATTTCGAGCATTCAAAGAATCTCATGATTTTTTCTAAATTTCTTAAATTCACTGATATATTCGAATTCGCCGAAATCCTGGAATTCCAGAACTTTAGAATAATATAAGGAATTCAGAGAATTCACGGAATCAGAAAATTCGTGTAGTTCAGAAACCTCAAGTAATTTCGAGAATTCAAGGAGTTTGGAGGATTTTGGAGTTCGGAGGATTCAAGGAATTCAGACAATTCGAGGAATTAAGAGATTTCACGGATTTTTTTAAATTCTCTGAAATCCTTGAATACGCCGAAAAAAAATTCAGAGAACACAAGTAATTCAGAGAATTTAAGTAGCACAGAAAATGCATGGAATTCAGAGAACTCAAGTAATTCGAAGAACTCAAGAAATTAAGACGATTCGAGGAATTCAGAAACCTCAAGTAATTTCGAGAATTCAAGGAGTTTGGAGGATTTAAGGAGTTCGGAGGATTCAAGGAATTCAGACAATTCGAGGAATTTAGAGATTTCACGGAATTGTTTGAATTCTCTGAAATACTTGAATACGTCGAAAAAAATGCAGAGAACACAAGTAATTCAGAGAATTCAAGAAATTAATAGAATTCGAGGAATTCATGGAATTCAGAGAATTCAAGTAATTTGGAGAATTCAAGGAATTCAGAAGATTTTAAGGAAGTAAAGAATTATAATTTGACTTGGATCGGAGAATTTTTGACATGAAACGGGCATTTTTGGAAAATAATTTTAATTCTGATTTAGAAAAGGGGAGTTAAAAAGAATCCCTGATCAAATTCAGAATTATATTTCATTCTTCTAAATTTCCTGTTCCAAATCGAAAAATATTGAAATCTTCTTAATTGTTTAGAAATCGTTTGAAATCTTTTGAACTCTTTTATATGGACTGGAAATTTTCTTAATTACTTGATTTCTATTAATTCCTTGAAGTTTCTGAATCCTCTGACTTCCATGAATTCTCTGAATTCCTCCCATTATTTGAAAGTCCTGTTATTCCAGGACTTCCAATAATTCGAATATTTTACAGAATTCAAGAAATTTAGAAGAATTCTCTGAAATCCTGGAATTCCAGGACTTTAAAATGATAGAAGGAATTAAGAGAATTCATGGAAGTTAGAGAATTCATGGAATTTAGAGAATTCAAGTGATTCAGAAAATTCAAGGAGTTCGGAGATTTCAAGGAATTCAGAAGATTATAGGGAAGTTAAGTGAATCCAAAAGAATTTGAAAGAGATTAAAACCATTTCATAACAGTTAGTAGAGAATATATATATAGCAGCACTGGGATCTCTAATCTCACCTGTAATAGCCAACATCTCTATGGAAAATCTAGAAACTAAAATGTTCAACCAATCCAAGCTGAAACCAGAATTTTGGTGCCGTTACGTTGACGACACTTTTGTCATCTGGAGACATGGACTAGACGAACTACACAAGTTTTTTGATTTCATCAATCGATTACACCCTAATATCCAGTTCACTATGGAAATTGAACAAAACGAAAAATTGCCTTTCTTAGACGTAATAGTTTACCAAAGATCTGATAACACATTAGGACATAAAGTTTACAGAAAACCTACCCATACAAACAGATACCTACATGCCTCCTCCCATCACCACCCATCTCAAAAGCAGTCGGTCATCAACTCCCTTGTCTCCATAACAGATAAATATAACTTACAGAAGGAATTACAAAACGTTAAACAAATCCTAATACAGAGCCATTACACAAAAAAACAAATTGATAAAACTATAAGAAAATACACTAAAAAAGCAAGTCAACAGAACCTACTAAAGTAAGAGAGAGAAAAACGACCACCATCCTACCCTACATTCAAGGTCTCACAGAACAAATAGGAAGAATCCTCAACAAACCAACATCCAAACCATATTTGAACCACCCGCGAAAATAAGACAACTTCTAAACAACCCTAAATATAACAAGGCACTAGCACTAGCTGAGCATCATATCGAAACAGGATATAGCATTTTATTTGACAAAACAACCGTCATCGCAAAAACGTACAATATTTTTGCAAGAAAACATAGAGAAGCAATCGAAATCTTAAAACACCCTAATAACACCAATAGGGACAATGGATATAATACCAATCCGATTCGGCTTTCCGTTCTCCCGAGGTTTTTAAAAAAGACTTGATTGGCCAATCAAGTTCGACCAGTCCCCACAATGGGGGCTCTGGCCAATCACAAGCAACGGAGAGAATATATATATATATATATATATATATTACGGTGGTCCAAAAAAATTATTCTTCTGATGTTTCAAAGTCTCACCCCCTCATTTTGTGTCTCTTGGTGAAAAAAAAATTTCCTAATTTTTTGAGATTTTAAAAAGAATGTGTAGAGGTAGGGCACGACCTTTAAAGTACCCCAAAGTGTTAAAAATTCAGTAAGTCCTTAAATTTTAAACAGGATCGTAAAAACTTTACAACGATGATGTTAAACTATCATGTGAACAGTACGAAGCCTGCAATTTTTTTTTCATTTAATTGACCCTCACATTTGCGAAAACTCACCCCTTAAGACACTACAATGTAATTTTTAGGTGTCTTTTCTCAATTTTATAAAACTAAAATGAAAACTTAAGTGGCAAATTATATAAAAAATTTTATTATACAAATATGAAAAATAGTGCCCCTAAAATAAACATTTTTACCCATTTCACACTTAATAATCCATAAAAAATTACATTTTCTTTCTTTAAAACTTTTTCTTCGAATATATGGGTAATTGCCAAATTGGAGGCAAACTTGAAGTCCCAGTAATATAACATTAACTTAGAAACTCGTACTGATTTTTTTTT
>CAKNWW010316783.1:0-29778 GCA_932074435.1 Andricus kollari | reverse complement strand
AAAAATCATTTTACTGGGGATATGAGTGTGGAATCACGAATCAAATCCACCGGCTGTCTGTAAACAGTACTATACTAGACGAGGAAATGAGATTTCTACGGCTAGTATTCAAAATAATGTTAGCCTTTGTATTAATTTTATTTATTGTATGAAATTAAACCAGTTTTAAAAATATAAATCATTCATCACCTGTCAAAAACTAGGAAGGTTAGGTCATCCGAGGAAGCCGTGAATTGTCAGACCACGGGGTTCCAATCAAATAATTTCCCATATTTATGCTGATTTCCTCGTATTATGTTTTGCATTCCATGTTCAACTTGGGTGGAAGGGTGGATCAACCACCCCCCTCACAAAAATAACAACAACGGTCAGACCCCGTGAGGTTGGCAGCAGTGGATGTCTGCTGTTACTAGGGACTAGGAAGAGGAGATTTTCTTGGCGCATGCGTAGAGGATGGGATTCCCGTACGTTCAAGAGCGCTCGGAAAAACAGGAGCAAGCGGCTATGTATAATCTACGTGCTGACCCAAGTCAGCCCCACCCCTGGACCAACGACTAGCGGCAGGCGAGGAAGGCTTGCGCGGCAGCTAACGTACGCGGACACTGCGCCACCACGCTGCGGGAGACCGAACTTGGCAGTTGTCTTTCTCCTTCGACCGTCCTCTCACTCAGAAGTTCCACGCTGTAAACGCGGATGGCGCTCCGACTCTTGAAAGGAGAGAACGGAGACGCCACTCTAAGAAATGTCATTCGTAGTTCCAAGATCAAAGTGAGTACCTCGTGGCCATCCACAAAATTCGTAGAACCAAAAATTGTAAGCCTAAGGACGGAAAAAGCTACCTGATTCAGTGGAAAATGAGATGGAAAAATAGAGGAGGACGACTGCTGCCAGGTGGGTTCCCCTAACCTCTCTTTAGTTTAGCGTAGTAATTTCTTTCATTTCAACGTCGTATGCCGAACTGGTAGGCACACGCCGTTTTTAAGGCACACGAGATTTGTTAGTTGCTGACCTCGGATAAGGTCATTCTGGTTGATTCGCGCTCGGGTTCGTGAAATTAAAAGAGTTCATGTATTTTCTGGGTCGTTATGGACCCCCGCAAGAGCGGTATAAAGTAATGAGTAATTAATTGCAAGTTCTGAAAAGTCAAGTGGTCACTCGGACCACTCTGTAATAATAAAATTTTGTCGGTGTCAAAATGGCCGCACTGTTAACCGGGGTAAAGGTTGGCATGTTAGAAGCTAACTTTTGTTTGAGTGGGGCGAAGGCCCACTCGTGGTGAATCTCTTATGTCTAATTGTTGATTTAATACCAAGCCCTAATTATATGTGAATTTGCTAGAAAAATGTGTGAGATTGATTCTTTCAACCCTTCGCGTTAGTCCTTACCAGCCCACTCTACTGGGGCTAGCGGGCAAGTAGCAATAAACTAGAGTACAATACGATTAGAATCTTTTTTTTGAATAAAATAAAATGTCATTTCGCCTTTTGTTAGTTTTAGGTTAAGAAAACTATCTGGCGCCCTTCAGGCAATTCATGGACTCATTCGGAGCCCAGAATAAAATATAAAAAAATAGTTAAATCCTTAAAAATAAAAATAACCAATAAGTAATAGGTTATAGTATGTAGATGTACGTCGTTCCTGCGTGGGTGGGACACCCCGATAGTATGTTTTCCAGGTACTCAGCGTGTGCATGACACGCTCTGAACCTACCGCTGGGAACATCTTGACATAAAAAGCGGTCACTTTATGCTAAGGTGGAAATGACACCGTCCTGGCATGCGAAAATGAAACCCTCTGTAACTGAATTAAGCCCTGATGATCTAAGGAAAGCAAAAGTTTGCTCCTTCGACAAGGACTGTTTTTCTACATTTCTGTGAGAAATTTCGTGCCTAGAGGTAGACCGGAAATTGGCAAATAGGAACATATGAACTCCCCAGGTGCGAATTGACCGTCAGCCCACCATCGGGCCAACCGTCGGACGGTCGGACCAACTTGGTGCGCCACTGGTCGGGCCAACCAGCTAAATGATAACGCTCAACCGCCTTTGACTTCTCAAGGTCAGCCCAACATTTGGTGCCATATATGGGCCATCTATTAAGTTGATGTCGGCCGAACCTTGGATTATAATAATTTATTGCGAGTATTTTGACTATAAATGTTAATGGTCCTGTTTCAAATGAATACATATATTACATTTTTAAACTTTATATTACAAATGAATTTGTATACGCTTCGGGGTTTCGAACCTGCATCTATACCTGAATCTATCGCCTAGCGGTCTGGAGTCTTACCCATGACTCTATACCTACATAATTGAAAGTCAATGAAAAAAGCATCCTCATAAGTCACAGTTCAAAGCAGTTGAAATTAAACAATTTTATTTAACTCTGTTTTCCCATTAATTTTTTTATTATTATGCAAAATCATGTAGATGTAAAGTAAATTAACTGTTAACGTGAAGATAAATGAAATATTTTTTAAATAAATAATTTAAACCGATTGCAATTTTTAGGGCTTCGTAACCCTGCACTGAAACCCATACATTTTTTTGACAACAAATTTTTGTTTTCAAATATTTTTTTCAAATTTTTTAAAAACAATTTTTTTCAAATTTTTTTTTTTGGCGCCCACTTTGACTAATTTTTCTTTGTGTAATATTATGTTTTTTTGCGTCTTAGGTCATTTTACAACTTTTGATAATGACATAAAATGTAATTTTTAATGAGCATTTAAAATTTTCGCGTACTGCGACAATTTTTTTAGTAACAAATTCTTTTAAACTTTCGTGTAAAGTTTTGATTTTTAGGTGTTTCAGACTGTTTTAAACCGATTGGGAAGTACACCAAATGTAAATTTTTCGGAACATTTACAAATTATCATAAAAATGGAGCTTAGAATTTTGTTTCTTGATAAAAACAAAGTGTCTACGTGGACGGGAATTCCGGTACGAATATGGTCATGTCTACACAATAATCCAGCCATTCGTCCCCAAATTTCTGTTGTTTTAAAATAATGAACTAAGAACAAAGGTGAAATGCTATATGATACAGACGGGATAGTAGACGCTTTAAAAGACTCTTTTAAAAATTATTAGGAGATGAAGATATATGGCAACTAATGCTTCTTCGGATAAAAGAAATCATTCTCATCACGTGTCTCGTGAGAAAAAAGGTCAAACGCAAATTTTTAGACGTAATTTAGGCAATCAATTTGTAGATATTTTTTGGTGAAGAATTTTTGTCTATTCGTTTTTTTTGCGTATCTTGTGTAATTTGATTGTCTTCATGCATTTGAGATGTTTGCTACAACATTCCTAGGTCATGCCACACGTTGAAGTCAAGGTATAAAATTCGAGAAATTGTTGAATTTTTTTGTAAACTTTTCACGCAGTATGTTCTCTCCAAAAGGTAAAAATCCTTCCATCAGGGCTTATTTAAAGCGTTATTCAATAAGATTTCTAACGGGATTTTAAAAAAGATTCTCGCTTTATTTTTGAACCAGTAATCGTGTTTCAAAGTCAGCAGTGTTTTCAATATATTTTTTCGTCTACTTGGAGCAAAAATTGTTAAATATAAATGCAATAGTAAACATTTCCGTAAGGGATATTTTTGTCAACCCGCAATTGTAGAATTTTCAAATCAGTGCTTCCCCATAACATTTTAGTACGACTTTCATTCTCGAAGCGCACAGACGCATTTTAGTTAATGCTAAAAGAAACGTATATCAATTAGTATTTGCCAATATTCTTTTTTAAAATTATATTTCTATAGAAAGAAATTTCAAGTCATTTCCAAAAAATTCTCCAACAAAGTATTCTGAAAAGTTTTAAATATTTTATCGAATTTTATAATATACAGTAATTCAATATGATTTCAAAGAATTTGAAACATAAATTTTAAGGAAAAAACAAACTTCCGATCTTAAACGTTAGGTGATGTTGGGGGGGGGGGGGGGGCTAAAATCTTTTTTTGTTATAAATCAAATCACAATAAAACACTTTATTCGTACATCTGGTGGAAAATTCAAAAGTTAAACCATTTTGTGCACGTCGCAATGACGATGTGCACAGATGGTACCCTAGCAATGGTTAACGAGCACAGATGGGACACTGACTGACTCAGGAGGCTTCAAACGTGGAAAATTGATGAAAATTGACAAAGTAAAATTTTGCGTGAAACTCATATCTTTTCATCAGGCTGAGAATGTAAGAAGATTTTATAGGTGGCGGTATATTTTCAGCGATAAAGCATATTTTTTTATAAATGGATACGTAAATAAACAAAATATTTATTGTAGGAGAAGGGAAAGTCCACATATTGCTCGTTCTAAACCGCTTCATCCTCTGAAAATCACTGTATGGGTAGATGTTCCTTCCATAGGAATTTATAAGCGGTTTTTGAAGGTACCGTCACTGGGAAAAGTTATGAGCAACTTCCCAAACCAAATTTGTTCCCTCATTAGGAAAGAAAGGGTATAGAAAAGAATCACTAGTTCATTCAAGATGAAGCAAACCCGCATGACACCCACAATGTTTTTAAATACATTTTCAAAGTATACGAGCATCATGTTATTTGACTAAGATGCCACAAATTTGCAAATGGTGGTATAGAATGGCCTCCCTACTTTTCATATCTCAATCCATGCGACTCTTTTCTGTGAAATTTTATTAAAGACATTTGTTACGCCGATAAACCCAAAGCTTAGAGCAATTCAAAGTGGTTATTTAGAAAGCGGTTCACGATATTTCTGATACTGTGAGAGAGTGTGTGTTTCATTGTTTTAGAAAAAGGCTTGGTTACTGTGCCAATTCAGATGGTGCATATTTTGAAAAACTATACCATTAAGTGTATTTCCCCAGACGAACTTTCGGTATTTTAAAGTTGTCTGTTTCTAAAATATATAAAACTTTTAAAATCATGCAATTGTGCTCCTTAACCCTTTGCGGCGCACATTTTTATATCAAACAAATTCTACTGATATATTCACCTTAGTGGGTTTTCGGGGTCGCTGATTACGAATCTAAAGTTAGATTATCTGGTTCCAGATTCATAATCAGCGACCCCAAAAAACCCCAGGTATCAAGTTTCATGAAAAGTTTGCAACTTTTTGAAAACTCGTCCGCGATATTGGATCCGCCATTTTGAATTTTGTAAATCTGGCTCCGGATTCGTAATCAGCGACCCGAAAAACCCTAAAGTACCAAGTTTCGTTTCATTTGATGAAATTCGTCGTTCAAAACCGAATTCTTTCATGAAAAAGAGCGATTTTCAAAATTTGTTTATTTCTAACTATTCATAATTTCATGCAATACTTTCATCATTATTTTTTTTTAATTCTACAATGCTTTAAATACGCGAACAAAAGAAAATTGTTGTTCTTACTTCAAAAGCATTGAATCTAGAGAAAAAAGTTGATAATAAAAAAAGTGGTTATCTGGGTTACCACTGCGCCGCAAAGGGTCAACGAAACCACTATTTATTCACCATTTCGTTTTTTTGATTCATGTACCTGTTCAAAAATAGTAATCAATTTGTTTTCGCATCTTCCCATTTGTCGCCCTGTAAAATAGGTTCTGAAATGAGGTTTCCTTTTTTAAATACAGTTTCTTAACATTGTAATAATTTCAAACACAAAATGTAACTGAAATTAGCTAAAAATGACTTGGGAATGCACTAGAACAGCTTGGACATGTTCTGCTTACTCCACGCACAAATCGGAACCGGCGATTCGAATTTCGAAGATATGTTTTACCTGAAGATAAACTAATTCTCTTGCTAGTAGAACGCAATACATATGTGTCAATGCCAACCCGAGGACATATTGTATTCGCAGCACCCAATAGTGATGTTTAGTCAGCCTTTGATGGATATTTAAAGAGTAATTTTAACTCAATAACTTCAAACGTTGTGCGCGGAAAAAGTCCCAAAAAATGAAAAATACCAGTTTTGTTTAAAATTCATGCTACAAAGGCTTTCCATCACATTTTTAGACATTGATTACAAATTGTGAATCTAACGCTACTAGCAGGGAAAAATTTCCCTGCAACAAAAATAAGCCTTGGTAGTGTGAATGGTACCACTCCACCAGGTATCGTTTCGATAGGACTTGGGGTACGAAACGTCACCTGCTGTCAATTATTTTTACAGGTTTGCGGCAAAAACGATAGAATATAGTTTCGTACTCCAACCCCAAACGAGATGGAACCCTATCTTAAAATTAGCAGGAATAATGTATCCCAGTTTCTTTACTGTGAAATTTTTTGTTGAGTCAATCGTTAAACTTGATCATTTTCTGAAATTAAATACACAATTAACGATTGTTATTAGTACTATTCATTTGTTTAGGATATTTTGAAATTATAAGAACAATTTTAATTTAATAAACAATTTGAAACGCTGTCAGTCGTAAAAATGTACAATTTTCTGGAATTATTGACCATGGACAATTAATGTTCATAGTTGAAGTTTTTTTGAAAGACAATTTGGCAATATTTGAAAAATTATTATCACTTGCTTCTTGGCCTAGAAATGATGTAGAAAAGTCAGAGATGCGAAAAAAATAGAATTTTTCACGCAATTGAAAATATGAAATTTCAGCAAAGTAGTTAAACTTTTAAGCATGTATTCGAATTTTTAATCAAGAAGATTGGCTTCCTACCAGAAAAGGAGAATTTGAAACAAAAAATACATATTTAGAAAAAAATGGTCAAAAGGTTAACAAAAAATAATTGATTTTTAACCAAACACCTTGATCTTTGATTAATAAAATTAATTTTTAACAAAGTATTGCAACTTTAAGCTTCAAGAAGTCGATTTTTTCAAATAACTCGAAAAAGTCACGCGATCCTAGCCGGGTACCTTTTCTCAAAGATTCTCCATTTTAATATCTTTACATACTGCGCGCTGTTTCCTTTTAAAAAATCAATTTTTTATGTTTAAAGAGCATTTTGAATAAAATAAAGTCTTTAGTGGTTTTATTTCAAAAGTGAAATAAGGTACGCATCTTTTCAAATCTGATGTATTACAGTTGGTTATTGTCCTTCACGCACACCTTTTACGTGTATACTCTTTTTTAATTCAGGGTAAAAAGCCTGAAAACTGTAATTTTTTATTCTTTTTCGGTTAAAATACTTGATTTGATTTGGAAAGTACAAAACAAAGCACACTTATTTTATCACGTTATTGTTTGTTCTTTATTTCACATTGATATTCTCGCCAGTTTTAGATGACTCAAAGAACTTTCCTGTTAACCCTTTTTTTTACATACACAGCTTATAACCAATTATAATTTTAATTACAACTTCCATTTGAGACGAAAATGTAATAATTATAATCACCATAATAAAAGATGTAAAGTAATATACTTATCTCCGAAGGACAATCTTGAAACTAATAACCTCGTCATCTCACATATAGGTAAGATAACGACTACTTACGTACATATGTGTATTCTGATGATGCAATAGAATATTCTTTAGTTACATTTGTTAAACACTTATTCACTGAAGCAATAATCAGTTTTCCCTCTACTATGCAAAAATGAGGATGGTCTATACTTTCGTTTTCACTCTGGCGGTCATCTTTAATTCTACTGGTGAATATAATATTATAATATATCTATCATTTTTATTATATTTTACATAATACGTGCATGAATACGGCCATTTCTCAGGCTTATATTTATATAATGGCCATTGGTATATTTATGTCGTCACAAATTATGACGTCATATACATGCAGGGTGTCCCAGTACTCAAGGTACATTTTGATATTTTTGAATTCCTTATAAAAAATGGAGTCGTAAATAACAATAAGAATTTGTTGTAAAGGTAATAATTAATGAGTAATTAACAATTAAGGATTAACCAATCACAAGCATGCGTTACCTGAACGACAGTCCATGTGTCACTGATGAGGGTGGGTGCGCAAAAGAGTAATTTTAAATTTGCCGGAGATTGTGAATATCATTGGTGCAACTGCACACGGCAACTCAGAGATGAGATTCTAGGAAAATATCTTTTCCACACGTTGAATTATTTTAAATTCCTTTAAGTATTTCTAATTCTGTAGAATGCAAACGAATTCTTAGAATTCACTTGTGCTCCTTTGAATTCTTTGCAATTATCTTGAAATCTTTACACTACACCTTACTTTATGATGAATTTCTCCAAGTCTTTTGTATTCTCTGAATTTCAAATTTATTGAAATCTTTTGAATTCTATGAATTCTTTTGTATTCTCTGAATTAATTTGAAATTCTATAATTTTTTTAATTCTGTGAATGCTTTTGAAGTTTGTGTATTTTTTTTCTCTCTGTGAATTCTTCCGAATTCTCTGAGTTTTTCTCAATTGTCTGAATTCTTTTAAATTCTTTGAACTCTTTTAAATTCTCTGAAACCTTTTGAATTATTTTGTATTCTCTAAATTCTTGTAAGATGCTCTATTTTTTGGATTTCTGTGAATTCATTTGAAGTTTGTGAATTCATTTTCACTCTGTGATTTCTTCCGAATTTTCTAAATTCTTCCTCATTCTTTGAATTCTTCTTAATTTTATGAATTCTTCCAAGATTCTTTGATTTCTTCCAAATTCTTCCAAATTCTTTAAATTGCCTGATTTACTCTAAATTCTCTGAATTGTTTTAGAATTTTCTGAAAGCTCTAAACTGTTTTGAACTTGTTGAATTCACGGTATCACTGAATTTTTTAAAATGTTTTTTAATTATCTTCAAATCATTAAAATACACGTTGAATTATTTTAACTTTCTTTGATTATTTTTAATCCTGTAGAATTCAAACCAGTTCTTCAGAATTAATGTTTTTTTAATTCTCTTGAAATCTTTACCACACACCATGATAATTGTTCTAACTTTCCCCAAGTCTTTTGTATTCTTTGAACTCTCCCGAATTATTCTGAATTCTTTGATAAATTTTGAAATATCTGAATTCTTTCCAATTCTCTAAAATCTTCAGAATTATGAATTCTTTTGTATTGTCTTTTTTTTAATTATCTGTTTTTTTTTGTTGAAATTTTCTGAATTACTTGAACTGGTCTAAATTTTTTAATTCTTGCGAGACCACTGAATTCTTTTAATGACTTTTAATTATCTTTACATTATTAGAATACATTTCACGTTACTTTGAACGACTGTAGATCTTTTGAATTTTCTGAATTTCTCTTAAAATCTTTAGAATAAACGTAGAATTATGTTAACTTCCATCGAGTATGTTATATTCTGTAGAATTCATACGAATTCCCAGAATCCACATGTACTCCTTTGATTTCCTGAATTCTTTTGAATTCTCTGAAATATTTTTTATTCAAATAGTCTTCTGAATTCTTTTTGAGTTTTCTGAATTCTTTCGATATCTTTAGAATACGCATTGAATTATTTTGAATTCCTTCAAGTGTTTTGAATCCTGTAGAATTCTTCAGGATTCAAAATATTCGAAGAAAGTTAAAGTAATTCAACGTGTATTCTTCAAGTGAATTAAAAATATTCAAAAGAAGGAGTTCAAACTAACTCAAGGTGTATTCTAATGATTTCAAGATAATTTAAAACAAAAATTAAAACATTCAGTGATATCATGAGAATCCGACGAATTTAGAGTAGTTTAAAGAGTTCATAAAATGTCGAAAAAATTCAAAGAATTCAGAAGAATTTAGAGAACTTAGAAGAATTCAGAGAATTCCGCAGAATTCACAGATTTTAAAAGAATTAACAGAATTCAAAATAAATTTAGATAATTTAAAAAAATTTAAATAATACAAAAGACTTGCAGAAATTAAAATCAATTCATGGCGTTTTATAAGGATTTCAAGAGAATATAGAAAAAAAATTCTGCCGAATTCGTAAAAGTGAATTCTAAGAATTCGTTTGAATTCTACATAATTAGAAATACTCGAAGAAATTTAAAATAATTGAACGTGTACTTTAAAGGAAAAGATATTTTCCAAGAATCTCGTGTCTCAGTTCTCGTGAGAAGTTCCACCATTGATATTCACAACCTTCTGCAAATTTAAAGTTACTCTGCGCACACACCCTCATCAGTGCAGTGACACATGGACTGTCGTTCCTCTAACGCATGCTTCCGATTGGTTAATCTTTAATTGTTAATTACTCATTAATTATTAACTTTACAACCAATTTTCATTATTATTTTCAACTTCATTTTTTATTTGGGATTCAAAAATATAAAAATGTACCTGCAGCACTCGGACATCCTGTATAATAGCCATTACATACCTACGAACTTGAAAGGCGGCACTTGAGGCCGGCTGCTACGTCTCTCACTCAAAACATAAATGCAATAATGATATCCCTGTTCTTCCCTTTTTGCATAACATACTACTCAGCTTACAACAACAAAATTGCTCTTTAGCATTATAATAGAATTTTTTACCAAGGCAGTTGGCCTTACGAACAAAGAGTTTTGTTAATGATTTATTTGATGTTATTGTTTCTCTTTTGATTGACCTTCGGGTTTCTTTGATCATCACATGGCATCCTCCCAATGCTTCAACTCCTTCAAGGTTTCTTTTCTGTTTATGAGTTTTGGGGGTTACCTTTTGGTTTGAGTGGTGACTCATGTTGTAGCTTGATGGTGCCTTGGTGGGGGACTGCCCGGCTCCCTTCTCGGAAAGAGCTCAGTTTTCTATCAAGGTGTAGGCTGGTATGGCCATGTTTCGGAAGTTGCGACGTCCGGTAATCAATTTGTGCGTCTTCGAGAGAACCCATGATTGATATTCTTGAGTCTGAGTCGACAGGATGAACAGCTGGTAAATGATAAATCGTATACAACCCCTGATAGAGCCTACAAGTCTAAGTTGAGCAATAATAGAAGTTATATAAACAGGTAATCTATGATGCAGATATGATTTAAAGTCCCGATGGAGTTTAAGTTGCGGGAAGACTAGGGGACTACTTGAATAGAGGCACGAAATTATGAAATTCAACAGATGTGATTTATCGCTTGCAACTTAAACAGGTAATCATTGACTAATTTACTTTGAGACGATCTCTTTGACTGGCGCTGAGGAAAAGTGCAATTGTCGCTCAGTTCTGGCGCGCAAATTATCCCAGGTGTAAAATGCTTTAATGGTACAAATAGCGGCCAAATAATTATGAGATAACACGATTTAATGTGAAGTTAGAATGGTGGACAAACAGAAGCAAATTACCAAGTAAAAAATAGCACCACACTGAAACACAATGTTAAAAAACAAACGTCTCAGTCAAAATCCACGATTGCACATTAAAAACACCTCATTAAACTTCTTTTTAAAAAAATAGAATTATCTACCAGGTCTGATGCAAGCCACATCTCAACTATGCGTGGTGCTGGTTATAATTTTGCGAGAATGTCGCGTATGTTTAGAACATTTTAGCATAATAATGAGAAACTATAGTTGTTTCGGCATTTTTTCGCTCTGACGAATATTTAATGCACTAAATCAATTTACGTGTGAAATAAGTGACAAAAACTATTCTTATTAATAGCCAAAAAAGTATTTCATAAATGAAAAAAAGTAACACTCTGTTGAAAGTTCCAATTAAAATACATATTTTTGTAATGAACACTATTCTTTTCAATTTAATAATTGCAAGATAACAGAGCTTTTGTTATAAATCATTTCATCACGTTACAACAAATAGTCATTTTTCATTGAGTGAATCACTATTAGAGACAAAATTTCCACAACGAACTATACTCAACTACTTGCTAAATACAAGTTGATCTGAAATGATTAATAAATTGTTTAAATTTATGCAAATTAGGTTGATAGTTCATTTTTCATCACAACATTGAATTGATGTAACTTTTTCGGAAAAAGACACAAAATTGTCAAAATTAACATACTGATTCTTTGAAATTGTACCAAAAAGATTTTATGGGCAGAAATTGAAAAGTATTAATATATGGTCCTGTCCAATTGTTTAGATTTTGAGCACACATCCTCTGCTTCTGCGCTTGAAAGAAAGACGGGGAAAAATTTCAGAAATTACTGTGAACTCGGTCGTACCAATTAATTTATTGTTATTTTATTCGTTGAAGAGTTATTAAAATCTATTTTCTTTAGGAGAATGACAATAGGCCTATTGGTGATCCAGTAAATTTTACAGCGGGCGGTCAGCGCGCACATGGCATGCACGCCACAGACCCAAAGGCGTAGACACTGTGCAAGGGACTCATAACCCTTGCACAGTGTCTACGCCCTGAGTATCAGTTTCAGGTCTAGTGTCGCCATCTTAAAAAAAGGATACTAATAACTCTTCAACGAATAAAAGAACACAAATTTAAAGGGTATGACTGAATTCGTAGTAATTTCCGTCGATCCGACGGAAATGGGGTTGGCTACGAATCACTCAACTACGAATCATCATGCGATGATTTATTATCCAACGTCGTAATTCCATTATCCCGCGCCACTCTTGACGTTAGCGGTAACAATTTATTGTCGAATGCGAAAACACCATCGAAGCCGCGTTTTTCGTGATAACAGCTAAAACCGAATTACAACAATTACTTGCAATACACTATAAAGTGCCCCTCGTATTTCCTGGCACGAATATTTATAACTTATGAACACAAAGATCGTCTCATTGGGATGAACATATATTTTTGAGCTGTAGAGCCCAGGTATAACTCTGATTGAATTCAGGCTTTAAGGACCTTGCCTTTAATTTTAGGAAACATATTTTAGGATACCTATCATCAGGCATACCCAGCAATCTCGGCAACCATCTTAGCGCTGACTTGAAGATATATAAGTACCTTAATCCCCAGACCTCTATGGCGTAAAAAAACACTAAGCGTGAGGCTACGCAAAAGGGTAGTGTTAGTTTGCCAGGCATTAGAATAAGATGCAAATAAAATTCTTGAAACAGCACCCATAGCAATATTCACAGCAGACATTCTTTTTATAAACTCTTTATAAAAAAGACCCGAATGGGCATGTTAGCCTCCTCATAGAGGTTTTTTATAATTCGTATAAGTTTAGTGGACATTCCCATCTTCAGAAGTTTGCGCTGACAGTGTTTACTGAGCCAGAAGCTTTTTTGAAATCTATGTAAAAAGCAAAAATTCGTCGCTATCGCATAGAAAACTAAATCTGAATTAAAGAAATAAGGGTGAAGTATGGTCTATTCAACTTCTTCCAGACCTGAAACCGGCCTGATTTTCTGTGATAATGTTTACCTCGTTAACCCACGCAGTCAGCCCTGCTGACGGAATCTAAAAGTGGATCTTAGCAATGCTGTTTCCAAGGGCAATTCCCCCATTAACTATAAGGATAACATTCATCGTTTTTTTTATAGAACATAAATACATGCATTTTAGCCCAGTTGGATGAGACTCTTTCATCAGCGCATGTCTCACCGAAGAGGGGCCCTAAGTACCGTATCCAATTAGCTGAAAGGTTTTTGAAAAATTATTTGGGAATCTCACCCTCGCCTGTCGCTTTATTACACTTACATTTTAATAAAGAGGCTTTAATTTCGTTAATCGAGATATCACAGTTCAATTAAGGGTGTTCGTTTATAAACCACTGTATGCGAAGAGGAGCCTCAATTGGATAAAGAGAAAAAAGAAAGTCTTGCCATACATGCAAGCTTACATTGTAAATCGAAAAGGACCGCAACCTAAATCTGTCGACCGCTCTCCAAAGATCTTCAGGATTAATAAAAGCCGCTAGTGAATTCAGCAGTGAAGATTCGTATTGCCGCTTCTTGGACTCACGTAACTCCAGAAAAGATCTTTTCATGCCCGAGGCATTTTGCCCCCTGCCAATCAATAAAAACTGACCTATTAAAAATATTTCAAGATTGTCTAAGCTTACGGCGCCTGATAATACATTCTTCATCATCCCAAGGTTTCTTCCCTGGATTACGCCATTTAGGCTTTGCATGTAAATGTAACTTATCAGCGACCGTTGAGATTCTGGTAATTAATTCATTATTCAGGGCATTTGTTTCGCCGTTGGAGTACAGGTAGTTCATATAAATAGACATTTCGTGTATAGAAGGAAATTACGGGTTACCATTCCAAATTATGTTATTACATAAAAACCAGCCTCTATTTACACTTGTGTCCATCTGCATGAAATGCGAAATATCAGCTGCAAGCGAATTCAGAATAAATTCCACAAATAAAAACAAAACAATTTGTTGTGTTAAATTCGAGCACACAGAGCCTCAATAACTTACAAACCTATAGTTCTGCGGCACAACTGTTCTTCAAAGAATCCTTTTATTATGATTTTAAGGTATTTTATACGAAAACAAAAAAAAAGTTTCAAGTTTTTTCTGAAATTTGTTCCAAAAGAAACATGAGTCCTCTCTTTTTTTTCGCAGAATTGAGTTCGCAGTCAAGCAGCGATTCCCTTGATACTCAACGCCCTGTTCATGGTCGCTCTTCTCCTTCTCCTCCTGCACCTGGGGCTCCTGAGGACCGCCCTGTTCGTGCGAGTGCCAGGTCGCCTCCTTCTCCTAAAGTACTTGGATATGCACTTCGACAACTTGGACACATTCGGCTCATTCCCCGCAAAAATCAGAACCTACTATTCGAATTTCGAAGATACGTTTTTCCAGCTGGTTATCCAATTAGATTGCGAACAGAAAAATACAGCTATGGTCCGGTGCCAAACAAAGAACATATTGTTTTATCAGTATCCAATGGTGACATTTTTGCAATATTAGAGCATGTCGGGGTTCTTCGTGCAATATATTCGTCAACTAGTGATCATGCGAGACTGAAAATAAATATGATAAGCAGTGAAGTTCATACTTTGACCACAGATGAAATTGGATACTGTCCACTAGGGAAACGTCATCCAATCTTCCCCAACAATTTTATTAAAGCTTTCGCAAATGACGATTCACTACAGTCTGAATCGAATCCTAATACCGAACGTAACCCTGGTCCTTCTTCTCCTGGCAGACAACATTCACCTGACCGGACTTGTCCTCAGAAGCATCCTCTTCATGCCAAGGCCAGATCGCCTCCTGGGTGGCCGCCTTTTCCTGAAGTACTTGGATATGCACTTGAAAAACTTGGATACATTCGGCTCATTCCTTGCACAAATAAGAATCTGCGATTCGAATTTCGAAGATACGTTTTTCCTGCTGGTTATCCAATTAGATTGAAAACAGCAGGAAATACCTATATACCCGCACCAAACCAAGAACATATTGTATTGTCAGCATCCAATGGTGACATTTTTGCAATATTAGAGCATAGCGGCGTTCTTCGTGCAATATATTCGTCAAATAAAGGTCACGCGAGACTGAAAATAAATATGATAAGCGGTGAAGTTGATCATTTGACCCCAGATGAAAGGCGATATTGTCCAGTAGGCTACCGTCACCCAATCTTCCCCAACAATTTTATTAAGGCTTTAGCAAATGACGATTCACTTCAGCCTGACTTGAGTCCTAATGGCGAACGTAACACTGGCACTTCTCCTTCCACAAGATCACATTCACCTGACCGGACTTATCCTAAAAAGCTTCCTCTTTATTCCACGGCCAGGTCGCCTCCTGGGTGGCCGCCTTTTACTAAGGTACTTGGATACATTCGGCTCATTCCTCGCACAAATCAGAATCTGCTATTCGAATTTCGAAGATACATTTTTCCTACTGATTATCCATTTAGATTGCGAACAGAAGAAAAGACCTATATTTCCGTGCCAAACCATGAGCATATTGTATTGTCAGCATCCAATGGTGACATTTTTGCAATATTAGAGCATAGCGGGGTTCTTCGTGCAATATATTCGTCAAATAGATGTCACGCGAGAGCGAAACTAAATATGATAAGCGGCAAAGTTGATAATTTCACCCCAGATGAAATAAAATATTGTCCAGTAGGCAGACGGCAACCAATCTTCCCAATAAATTTTATTAAATCTTCAGAAAATTACGATTCACTACAGTCCGAATACAATTCTAATAGCGAACGTAACCCTGGTTCTTCTTCTGCTGACAGACAACATTCGCCTGACCGGAATTCACCTCAGGAGCCTCCTCTTCGTGCCGGGTCCAGGTCCTTTCCCGACAGGCCTCGTTCTGTTGAAGTGCTTAGATTTGCAATAGAACAACTTGACTATGTTCGGCTTATTCCTTGCACCAATCACAACCAGCGATTTGAATTTCGAAGATACGTTTTTCCTGCCTACAAACCGATTCAAATGCGAATAGATCATACGAACTATGAGCTCAGGCTAAACCAAGAATATATTGTATTATCAACACCCAGTGGTGACATTTTCGCAATATTGGATTATAGTGGGACTCTTCATGGAATATATAGGACAGCTGAAAATGATTTGCGAATTAAAATAAATACGATAAGCGGCGCAGTCGATAATTTGACTGCAGATGAAATAAGGTGTTGTCCAGTAGGCAAAAATCATCCAATCTTCCCAAACAGTTTTACTAAGGCCTTAGCCAATCACGATTCACTAGAGTCGGAATGGAATCCCAATGGCCAACCCTATCCTGGTTCTTCTTCTTGTGCCTGACAATATTCACCTGACCGAATTTCCCCTCAGCCGCCTCCTCTTCATGCCAGGTCCAAGTCTTCTCCGGACAGGCCTGCCTCTTATGAAATACTAGGATATGCACTTGGACAACGTGGACATATTCGGATTACTCCCGAGACAAATTGGAACCGGCAATTCCAGTTTCAAAGATAAGTGTTTCCTGCCGATAAAGGAATTGGATTGCTAGTAGAATATGTTCCCCCCTTAACTCGAGTTAAGTGTTTGCAGAAAAAATGCAATTAAAGTTTTTATTTATGTATAACTTACAAAAAAGTTGAAATTTATCTCAAAACCCATTTTCCACGGTTGTCTTACTATTAAACATTATAACTATCCACTCATATTGTTCATACAATTGGATAAATAATGAAAATAACAATAAACAATAAATCGGAATTAAGGGGTTTTTGCTGGGAATGAGTATTTTTGTATGAAAAAAAAATAAAAAAGACAGTTCTTATTCAATATAATGATTCATTCTTCTTCGTCGCTGGAAATTTCGTCACTCGACGATTGATCATCCTCTGTCATTCATTGCAAAACTTGAGACATTTACTTTAAAAGAACAAGTAAAAAGATGTGCCGATCGCGGAAACTGTTTGTTTTGAATCGCGTCCAGCCGACTGCGAGACGCGCGACACGTGAGTCTCTCGCCGCGACGGGCCGCTCTGACGCCGCCAGCGATACATGGCTGACGTCAATCAACGGAATCGATAGTAAATATTAATCCTTGCTTCAGAAATTTTGTAGGCACGTTAACTAAGGTTTAAGAATTGTAAATATCTAGGTTTCAGCAAAAACCCCTTAATTCGATTTAAGGAATTTGAGCACCCAACGCCTCATATACGTCAGATATAAATAATTCGAAAAGGAAAATAAATCTGATAAGCGGTGATGTTGAGAATATGATATCAGATGAAATAAGGGAGTGTCATGTAGGCAGCTATTACCCAATCTTTCCACATCTTTTTATGAATTTTATTGTAAATTACGATTGACTGCAGACTGTGTATTATTAATTCAATAAAAAAATTGTCTAACAAAACATAATAATCCTTGTTACCGGAAGTTGTATCAACATTTAATTAAAATATTAGAACATCGAATTTTATCGAATTTTCGGCACCAGCTGACAAAAACATCATAGCCAAGGAGAATGAAAAGAAAGAGAGGTATAAGGTATAAAGTAACTTATAAGGGAGTTGCGACGGCTATACCCAGAATATCCCGTTTAGCTTATCGTCTTGATCATCGGCGCTCTTGGAGGTGCCAAGTTTTCACTTGTTAATAGCCTGAAAAGCATACCTGCATTTCAAAAAAATGCTAAGACACTTGCGGGGAAAATGCAGAAGGCGGTCGTCCTTGGGTCTCTCCGTGTCCTCAGCGTGCACGAGACTTTTGCCGGATCATCGTATTGAATTTGTCGCAGACTGTAACCACCTATCTCACGGTCGTGAGACGTGGTTGCAGCTGAAATTTTACGGCGATTTCGCTGACAGCGGGTGCAATTTTTCAGATTAGCACCTGCTCTTAGCGAAATAGCGAACGCCCCAGGTGCGAATTGACTGGCGGCCCACGGTCGGCCCAACATTCGGACGATCGGTTCAACTTTGTGTGCCAATGATCGGGCCAACCAGCTACATGATAACGGTCAACCGCCTTTGACTGCTCAAGGTCGGCCCGACATGTGATCCCATATATGGGCCATCTAATAAGTTGATAACGGCCCAACCTTGGACAACAATGTGGATCCGACTTTGATTTTGGAAGTTTCGTATTACACAGGTGGAAATATACAAAATAGGTATTCAAAAAATGAATTATAATTGATTGCGAGTATTTTGGCAGAAATGTTAAAGATCCTGTTTGAAATGAATACATAGATTATGTTTTTAAACCTTATATTAAAAATAAATTTCCAAACGCAACGGCGTTTTGAACCTACACTTATACTTCAATCTATCGCCTAGCAGTCGGGAGTCTTGCCCATTAGTCTATACCTATAGAATTGAAGGTGAATGAAAAAAACATCCTCATAAGGCACAGCTCAAAGCAGTTGAAATTAATCACTTTCTTAACTTTTTTTCTCATACATTTTTTTATTATTATGTAAAATCATGTAGATGTGAAATAAATTAACTTTTTTTTGATGGAAAAATTTTTTTTTTTTTTTTTTAAATTGTTATTTAAAGTTTTTTTTCTTTGACTTTGACTAAGTTTTCTTGGTGTAATATTGTGTTTTTCGCATTTTAGGCCATTTTACATATTTTGATAATGACTTAAAATGCTTTCGTGTAATGTTTTGCTTTTTAGGTGTTTCAGACTAATTTAAAACGATTGAGAAGTACATCAAATGTAAATTTTTCGGAACGTTTACAATTTATCATAAAGATGGAGCTTAGAATTTCTTATCTTTAAAAAAAGGAAGTGTCTACGTGTACGGAAATTTCGGTAAGAATATGGACATGACTACACAAAAATCCAGCTATTTGTCCCCATTCGAAAATGTTTGCGACACTGAGGTTATTGATATAATTAAGAGTCTCAAAGATGGTAAGACTGCTGGTGCCGACAGTATTAGTGCTGAAATGCTCAAATATGGTGCGAGTACATACCTCACGGGGTGTGGAAATCGATAGATTTATGCATCGAGACGGAATAAGTCCCAGATAATTGGAGCAAAGCGATTATCGTACCAAATATACAAAAGAAATGGAGATAAAAGCAACTGCAATAACTACACAGGTATCAGCTTACCAAGCACCGTAATTAAAATATATCCAAAAACACTTATTCGTAGGGTAATGGAAATTACAGAAGAAATGATATGGTAAGTCCAAAGTGGATTTATGCCAGGAAGATCCTGTACAGATCAGATATTTAGTTCAAGACAGATCACAGAAAAGAGCTTAAGAGCAGGAAAGAAAGGTTTTTGTGCATTTGTTAAAAAAAAAGCTTTTGACAAGGTAAATAGAAGTAAACTTTGGGAAGTCCTTTAAAAGCAAGGAGACCATGCATGGCTCCTACAACCAATAAACACAATATATACAGGTAGAAAAGCAAGTGTAAGAGTGAATGGGAAATAAATTGACTGGTTCGCTATTATGCAATGCGTCAAACAAGGATGCGTTCTGTCCTCATGGCTATTTATCATATTTATGGACAAGTGTCTAAGAATGGCTCTCTTCGACGAAGAAGGTGTAGATCTCGTAACAGTGAAGGTGCGTGGTTTGGCTTTCGCAGAAGACAAGATTGTTGTGGCAGAATCAATCGAGGACTTGCAAAGAATGTTGAGTAAACTAAATGCAAGCATGAACAATATGGACCTCAGAATTAACGTAAATAAAACAAATATCACGGTATTTGATGAAAAAGGTGAGAAAACAATGTGGACATTGACCTAAATGATGAGAGATTTGAAAATTTTGATAAAAACGAAAAGAGTCAGTAAAGAGAATGACGCCTGAAACAAAAGACCTTGGATACTAACGGGCCCGAGTAGGGACCTCACATAACAACCTTGTAAGGCTCTTCACTAAGTGAGGGAATCGCTAGAAAGTTTGTTCAGCAACCTGGGTCGAACCTGGGTCGAATAATGATAATAAAAATATGTAATATGTAAAAGTTACCGTTGAAACTCAATGATGAAAAGGGTTTTCTTTTGAACTACTGATGCACTGACTCTAGTTTTGGTTTTAATGTATTACAATTAAAGGAAAATGAGATAAAAACCAATTAGTAAAATTCCAAAGGAATCAACAAAACAGTGTACATTTGGTCAGTGTAAGATCTACTGGAATTTCTCAGTCTCCACCACTCAACGTATCAGTGCTACGAAGCCTGATATTGTCCTCCAAGATCTGAAGACCAAGATCATTTACGTGATTGAATTCTCGGCACCAGCCGATAGTAATATCACGGCAAAGGAGGAAGAAGAACGGGTGAAATATCAAGCACTTCTTTTCGAGCTTAGCAGGCTTTACTAAGGCTACAAAGTCCATCTTGTAGTTCTCATAATCGGCTGTCCTGGGGGTATAAAAACTTCATTTCTTAGCCAACTCAACAAGATTCCGGCTTGCCAGCATCAGGCTCATTCCATCGCAAACCGGATGCAAAAGGCTGTTCTTCTGGGATCACTTCATCTGGTCCATCAACACTGTTCCTCATAACATTCTACAAATCTTGGTAGCTCTAAAAAAGTATCCAGAGCTGAAACCTTCATCTCCAACTGTCCCATCTGCCGCGTAAGGTCATCCGCGGCTAGAGACCTGACTCCAAGGAACAGTGTTGCACGATGTTATCTCGCGTAAATTTCCCGCTCTTGCTTGCCTTCTAGGACAGAAGGAGCAGAAGTGGATGACGTAAACGTTCCAGTTGCGTCGGGATTGGTTGCTTTAAGGAACCATGATCGTAGCTTCCGGAGCCTACAACTTCTCATAATATTAGAATTCAATTTTCAAACGCTACGGGGTTTCGAACCTACATCTATACCTGAATCTATCGCTTAGCAGAAGGGAGTCTTACCCATTACTCTATACCTACAGAATTGAAAGTCAATGAAAAAATTATCCTCATAAGTCACAGCTCAAAGCACTTGAAATTAAACAATTTTTTAAACTCTTTTTTCTCATTAATTTTTTTATTATTATGCAAAATCATGTAGATGCAAAATAAATTAACTGTTAACGTGAATATAAATGAAATATTTTTTTAATAAATAATTCAAACCGATTACAATTTTAGGGCTTCGTAGCCCTCCGCTGAAACCCACATATTTTTTTGTAAACAAATTTATTCAAAATTTTTTTTTTATTATGGCGCCCATTTTGACTAATTTTTCTTCATGTAATATTATGTTTTTTCGCATTTTTGGAAATTTTACAACTTCTGACAAAAACATAAAATTTAATTTTGAATGAGCATTTAAAATTTTTTCGGAACATTTAGACTTTATCATAAAGATGCAGCTTAGAATTTTTTTGTATAAAGAAGGAAGTGTCTACGCGTACGGGAATTCCGGTACGAATATGGATAGGTCTACATAAAAATTTATCTATTTGTCCTCAAATTTCGGTCAAATTACAGACGCGATAGTAGACGCTTTAAAAGACTCTTTTAAAGAATTATTATCAGGATAAAAAGCCTGAAAACTGTAATTTTATATTCTTTTTCGGTTAGCATATTTGATTTGATTTGGAGTGTAAAAAATAAAGAACACGCAATTTATCACGGTATTGTTTGTTCCTTATTTTACATTGATTTTCTTGGCAGTTTTAGATGATTCAAAGAACTTTTCTGTTTGGCTTTTTTTACATACATAGTTTATAATCAATTATAATTAGAATTATACGTTCAA
This sequence comes from Andricus kollari, assembly GCA_932074435.1. NCBI lineage: Eukaryota > Metazoa > Arthropoda > Insecta > Hymenoptera > Cynipidae > Andricus > Andricus kollari. The sequence continues at coordinate 7,884 of CAKNWW010316783.1, read as the reverse complement.
TTTGAGATAAAAACTTATTGACTATAATGATCATAATAAAAAATGTAAAGTGATATACTTATCTCCCAAGGACAATTTTGAAACTAATGACGTCGTCACCTTACATATAGGTAAGATAACGACAACTTACGTATATATGTGTATTCTGATAATGCAATAGAATATTCTTTAGTTACATTTGTTAACTACTTATTCACTGAAGCAATAATCAGTTTTTCCTCTTCTTTGCAAAAATGAGCATGTTCTATACTTTCGTTTTCACTCTGGTGGTCATCTTTAATTCTATTGGTGAATATACTATTATAATATATCGATCATTTTTATTATACTTTATATAATGCACGCATGAATGCGGCCATTTCTCAGGCTTATATTCATACAATAGACATTGGTATATTTATTTCGTCAAAAATTATTACGTTATATATGTATAATGGCCATTACATACCTACGAACTTGAAAGGCGGCACTTGAGGTCGGCCTGTACGGCTCTCACTGAAAACATAAATTCATTCAAAATATTCCTGTTCTTTCCTTTCTTGCATAATATACTACTGAGCTTACAACAAAGAAATTACTTTTTAGCATTATAACAGAATTCTTCAACAAATAGTTGAATTATGAAACTACAAAGACAAATTTATTCGAGGATGGTTGAATCATCAAACGAAAAAGCTTATTTTAAAACAAAAAGATTACATTCAACCAATAAAGCTGCAATTTCGGCCAGATTGTGGAACATAAAGAAATTAAGTTTTTGAGTTTCCATAAAGCAGCGTGCCTTATGAACAAATAGTTCAATTTTCAATCAAAGGAGAGGAATTTAAAAAAAAATAGTTTTTTTCTTCACGAAATGGTTGTATATTTAAAAAAAGAAGAAGTTATTTGCAAATGAAATTTTGTTTTTAAATACACTTCTTTGACATCATAATAATTTCTAAACGAGAATGGTACTAAAATTATCTTGAAGTGACTAACGTGGATTTATAATAAGAATTATGTTCTTTTGAATTTGAAAGTATTTAAAAGAATTCGATGAAGTTTATAAGAATCCCAGATGATTTTTAACCAATTCAGAATATTATTATTTTATTTATTCAAAAATTTGTTTTCCGACCTACGATCGTTAAAAATGGGTAACAATATATAAGATGCAAATAAAAAAAACAGTAATAATTATTAGCCAGTATAAACAGTAGAATAGAATGAAGTAGATTACAGACAATTGTATAAGGGAGTAATTGCTTTTAAGATTATCAAGACAGTCGGGTGTCTGGAACTAATGCTATAATTTTTAGATTCTGAGGGACGTACAATGCAACTTTGTGCAGCTTGTGTGGACAATTTGAGTTTAAAAGAGTCAGCGAACACTGACTATTGACTCTCGTGACTGCTGGCTCACCCATGATTGATATTATTAAGTCTGAGTCGGCAGGATGAATAGCTAGCAAATGACAAAACTATACTACCCTGATAGATATAGAGAGTTATATAAACAGGTAATCTACGATGCAGATATGATTGAAAGTCCGAAAAGAGTTTAAGTTGTGGGAAGACTAGGAGACTACTACTACTACTAGGAATAATAACACAGGCACACAACAACAAAAAAAGTTGTCTGAACTTTTGACCAGACTATGTTGGTCTTACGTTTTGGAGGTCGCTGAATCCGAATCCGGTGGCCGTTTAGCTCCACCGGGTGAGGATTTTTGTCTTACCTCAAAAAACACCCAAAAATAGCAAAAATAGCCCTTTTTGTTCATAAAAAATGTAACCGGAGTTAGCCAGAATAAACGATCTTCCAGTTGTAAGGGCAAAATAAGCCCAAACAAAGTTAGCTTATGAAACTCCAAGTCCATCCCTAAACTCAACCCCCCCCCCCCCCCACCGGCGATTGCGAAAGTAGACCGCTTCGTAATTCTAATGTGACCAATGGCGAAGTTTTCATTTTTTTTCAGGTCACTTTGATTTATCCTATCTTTTCTCATATCCCTCTGCGCATATGACGCATATGACACTAGTAAGTTTATGAGGTCGCCAAATCCGAATCTTGGCGTGATTACTGCCCTGAGAATGTAAAAAAATTGTATCTTACAGCTCTTCGAGCCCAAATATGGATGAAAAACGTAGACAGGATTGATTTTCAACAAAAGACGGGTTATTTGGGCTATTCCAAATTTTTGTTTTGAGGTTAGGATGAATCCCTGACTCTAAGAGCGCAAAGTAACTTCAAATTCGGATTTCGCGACGTCATAATAAAACCAACGGAAAGGATAGGCTCGTGGATTGAGGTAACTTTTTAAGTTATGTTCGACTTTTCTTAGGTTAGCCGTGATTTGTGACACAGAGGGATACGAAGAAAGATAGGGAGGGGGGACGGGGTATAGTTTGAGGCTAGGAATGGACTTCGACTTTTCCGAGAAAAAAACCCCAGATCCACACTTAGCGACCCAGAAAACATAAGATAACTTTGTTTGGGCTTATTTTGCCCTTAAAACTGGAAGATCGTTTATTCTGGCTAACTGGAGGCAGGCTTGAGGTTAGGTTTAACGGTTTTGATATCAGGTGCAGAGAGGCGCTGAATAGGGATTAATGAACATTACACTAAAATCCAGTCACCCGAAAAACCTGCAAAAATGTGGTCCGGTTACATTTTTCATGAGCAAAAAGGGCTACTTTGGCTATTTTTGGATGTTTTTTGAGGTTAGACAAAAATCCTGATCCGGTGGAGCCAAACGGTCACCGGATTCGGATTCAGCGACCTCGAAAACATAAGACCAACATAGTCTGGTCAAAAGTTCAGACAACTTTTTTTTTTTGTGCCTGTGAAATTATTATTCTAAACTTAGCAAAATCGAAGGCGCTGCTCTTTATAACGAGCAGTGCCTTTGTTTCCGCGAACGAGAAACGCTATAGACTGCGCCCACTTCAACTACGAATCATCACGCGAAGATTTACTATCCAATGTCATAATTCTATTATCCCGCACCACTCTTGATTTTAGCGGTGACAATTTATTGTCTAATGCGAAAACCTATTGAACCCATTTTTCCCTGATTACAGAGGGCACCGAATTAAAACAATTGCTCGCAATACACTATAAAATGCCCCTCGTATTTCCTGGCACGAATATTTATAACTTATGAACATAAAACTCATTTCATTGGGATGATCATATATTTTTGAGGTGGAGAGCCCAGTTATACTTCTGATTGCATTCAGGCTTTAAGGACATTGCCTTTTACTTGAGAAACAGCTTTGGGGATACCTATCATAAGGCGTACCCAGTAATCTCGACAACCATCTTAGCGCTGACGAAGATATCATAAGCTAACGGTAATTTACCTGTCTCTAAATGAAGGGCGAAATTCGGTATGTGTGATGATAAGCCTAGTATTTTCTCAAAGAGAAAGGACTATAGTCTCTCGGCTGAATGAAACTACCTTAATCCTTAGACTTCTATTGCGTGAAAAAGAACACCAAGCGTGAGACTCCGACAAAGGGTGGTCTTAGTATGCCAGGCATTATATTTAGATGCAAATGAAATTCTACAAACAGCACCCATAGCAATATTCACAGCAGATATTCTTTTTATAAACTATTTATGAAAAAGACCCGAATGGACATGTTAGCGTTCTCATAGTGATTTTTTATAATTCGTATTAGCTTAGTGGACATGCCCATCCTCAGAAGTTTGCGCCGTAGGTGACAGTGTTTTAGTGATCCAGAAGCCTTTTTGAAATCTATATAAAAAGCTAAAATTCGTCGCTATGGGATAGACAAATGGATTAATATTGAAGAATTAAGGGTAAAAGTATGGTCTATAAAACTTCTTCTAGGCCTGAAATTGGCCTGATTTTCTAGGAGAATGTTTACCTCGTTAACTGACGTAGTCAGCACTGTCAACCTTATTACATTTAAATTTTAACATAGAGGCTTTAATTTCATTAATCGAGATATCAGAGTTCAATAACGGGTGTTCCTTCACAATCCACTGTATGCGAAGAGGAGCCTAAATCGGATAAAGATAAAAAGAGAATGTCTTGTCATATATGCATGCGTACATTGTTACTCAAAGGGGCCGGCAACCTAAATCTGTCGATCGCTCTCCAAAACTGCTTAGGATTATAATCCCGCCGCGAACCACACCGATATCTCGCTAATCCAGGAATCTTGATTAGTTCGAGATACCATACAGAGATTAGGGGCTGGGGGGGGGGGGGGGCTAGTCAATCACCTCATGGTATGTCGAACTAACTAAAGTTCCCGGATTAGCGAGAGAGCTATGTGCCTCGCAGCTATGCCCATCTGTGGAACCGAAGAGGCGCCTTTACTATGATGCAAGTTAATTTGGTTAATTGTTAGGCCAGCGGCAGTCATTTTAGATCTACTTCCTGGCCAACGAAGCTAAAGTTGACATGTCCAAGGTGGTAGAAGGGCCTGTTGTTCAGGACCACGATAGCCCTAGTCTGTGATTTGGGAATTTGTACAACTAGAAGTTGCTTAATACCTTCCGATGTGTCTGTCTTCTTCCTGAGGCCGATCATGCCTGAAGATTCGCCAGGACGCTGTCCTTAGTGAAAGGTTGAATCCCTTCAATCGCCGAAGGACAACAGATGGGTACTTCTAGCTCACCTGGGAACCACGCTGTAGCCCACACCATCTTTTGGTTAAATTCAACCCCACATATTCTTAGGTCTGCGCCTTCCCAGGGTCCTGTCTCGGCCACTATATTATGTAATCGAGCTATAGCTGATGGGTTGGCTGCGACAAATACCGAGGCCCCCCCCCCCCCCCTTACAGAAGGAACTCTCGAATCGTGGCTCAAACAGCTCCGCAGTAAGCACTGAGTCTGGGTAGCTCGTGTCCATCACCACAATCGTCAAGGGGTTAGCTTGTACCTCTTCATATGCTTAGGCCGCCCCCCCCCCCCCCCGGGGGTTGGCTGGGCCCTCCCTCTCTTCTGGGCCTCGCTGCTGTATGTCAGCGTTGTAGAAATAGATCATTTCTACGTACTTCGAACCGCTAGATGTTCATTCTCTGTCAGAATCTGACAGTTCTGCGGCACAACTTTTCTTTAAAGAATCCTTTTATTATGATTTTAAAGAATGTTATACAAAAAATAATTAAAGTTCCAAGCTCTTTTTTAAATTTGCTTAACAAGAAACATGAATCCTTTCTTTCTTTTTGCAGAATTGAGTTCGCAGTCAAGCAGAGATTTCCCTGATACTCCCCGTCCTGTTCGCAGTCGCTCTTCACATTCTCCCCCTACACCTGAGGCTCCTGAGGAGCATACTCTTCGTGCGAGGACCAGGTCGCCTCTTTGTCCTAGAATACTTGGATATGCTCTTCAGCAACTTGGATACATTCGGCTTATTCCTTGCAAAAATCAGAACCTACGATTCGAATTTCGAAGATACGTTTTTCCTGCCGGTTATCCATGCAGATTGCGAACAAAAGAACAGAGCTATATTCCCGTGCCAAACAAAGAACATATTGTTTTATCAGTATCCAATGGTGACATTTTCGCAATATTAGAGGATACGGGGGTTCTCCGTGCAATATATGCGCCACATAGTGGTCATGCGAGATTGAAAATTAATATCATGAGCGGTACAGTTCATAATTTGACCCCAGATGAAATGCGATATTGTCCAGTAGGGAAACGTCATCCAATCTTCCCCAAAAATTTTATTAAAGCTTTCGCAAATGAAGATTCATTAAAGTCTGAATCGAATCCCAATAGCGAACGTAACCCTCGTTCTTCTCCTTCTGGCAAACATCATTCACCTGACCGGACTTCTCCTCAGGAACATCGTTTTCCTGCCAAGGCCAGGTCGCCTCCTGGGTGGCCGCCTTATCCTAAAGTACTTGGATATGCACTTGAACAACTTGGATACATGCGGCTCATTCCTCGCACAAATCAGAACCTGCGATTCGAATTTCGAAGATACGTTTTTCCTGATGGTTATCCAATTAGATTGCGAACAGAACAACACATATTTAGTCCCGTGCCAGCCCAAGAACATATTGTATTATCAGCATCCAATGGTGATATTTTTGCAATATTAGACCATAGCGGTGTTCTCGGTGCAATATATTCATCAAATAGTGGTCATGCGAGACTGAAAATAAATATGATAGGCGGCGAAGTTCATAATTTGACCCCAGATGAAAAGCGATATTGTCCAGTAGGCAAGCGTCATCCAATCTTCCCCTACAATTTTGTTAAAGCTTTCGCAAATGACGATTCGTTACAGTCTGAATCGAATCTTAATCGCGAAAGTAACCCTGGTTCTTTTCCTTCTGGCAGACAACATTCACCTGACCGGACTTTTCCTCAGGAGCATCGTCTTCATGCCAAGGCCAGGTCGCCTCCTGGGTGGCCGCCTTATCCTAAAGTACTTGGATATGCACTTGAACAAATTGGATACATTCGACTCATTCCTCGAACAAATCAAAATCTGCGATGCGAATTTCGAAGATTCATCTTTCCTTCTGGTTATCCGCTTAGATTGCGAACAGAAGAAAAGAAATATATTCCCGTAGCCAACCAGGAGCATATTGTATTATCAGCATCCAATGGTGACATTTTTGCAATATTAGAGCATAGCGGGGTTCTTCGTGGAATATGTTCGTCAAATAAAACTCATGCGAGAGTAAAAATAAATATGGTAAGCGGCAAAGTTGATAATTTGACCTCAGATGAAATGCGATATTGTCCAGTAGGGAAACGTTATCCAATCTTCCCCTACAATTTTGTTAAAGCTTTCGCAAATTACGATTCATTACTGTCCGAATGCAATCCTAATAGCGAACGTGACCTTGGATCTTCTTCTTCTGACAGACAATATTCACCAGACCGCACTTCACCTCAGGAGCCTCCTCTTTCTGCCGGGTCCAGGCGCTCTTCCGGCATGCTTCGTTCTGTTCAAGTACTTGGATGTGCAATAGAACAACTTGGCTATGTTCGGCTTATTCCTTGCACAAATCAGAACCACCGATTTGAATTTCGAAGATACGTTTTTCCTGCCTATAAACCGATTCAAATGCGAATAGATAATACGAACTATGTGCTTAGGCCAAACCAAGAATATATTGTTTTATCAACATCCAGTGGTGACATTTTCGCAATATTGGATTATAGTGGGACTCTTCATGGAATATATAGAATGGATGAAAATAATTCGAGAATAAAAATAAATATAATAAGCGGCGCAGTCGATGATTTGACTGCAGATGAAATAAGGTGTTGTCCAGTAGACAAAAATCCTCCAATCTTCCCAAACAGTTTTACTAAGGCTTTAGCCAATTACGATTCACTAGAGTCGGAATGGAATCCCAATGTCAAACGCTATGCTGGATCTTCTTCTTGTACCGGACAATATTCACCTGCACGGATTTCTCATCAGTAGTCTCCTCTTCATGCCAGGTTCAAGTCTCCTCCGGGCAGGCCTGCTTCTCATGAAATAATAGGATATGCACTTGGACAACGTGGACATATTCGGATTACTCCCGCGACAAATCAGAACTGACAATTCGAGTTTAATGGATAGGTTTTTCCTGCCGATAAAGGAATTCCATCGCTAGTAGAATATGGTAAATTTGTTCGCACGCCAAACCAAGAATATATTGTGTTATCAACGTTGGATGGCGATATTTTTGCAATACTGGAGTATACTGATATTCTTCGTGGAATATATACGTCAGATAGAAATAATTCGAGAATGAAAATAAATATTATAAGCGTTGATGTTCAGAATATGATATCAGACGAAATAAGGGAAAGTCATGTAGACAGATATTAACCAATCAATAAAAAAATTGTAGAATAAAACAGAATCATTGCATTTCTCTTCTTTGAATATTCATCTGACATGTTAT
>CAKNWW010316770.1:0-11094 GCA_932074435.1 Andricus kollari | reverse complement strand
AACCCCTTATCGTATCTCGAACTAACCAAGGTTTGGATTAGCGAGATACCTGTGTGCCTCGCAGCCATGCCCCTCTATAAAACTGCAGAGACCATGAGCAGTCATTTAGGTCTGCTCCCGATCATCCTGTGTCTCAACAGGCCCCTACTGTCCCTGGCCGGCAACCCTAAAGTTGACCTGTCCAAAGTGATAGAAGCGCCTGTTGTCGAGCGCCGCAAGAGCCCTCGTCTGGGACTCAGGAATCTGCACAAGTAGGAGATGCTTGGGGCCTCTTGCTGTGTCCTCTTCCTGAGGCCTATCGTGCTTGACGATTCGCCAGGACGTTGTCTTAAGTGAGGGGTTGAAACCCTCCAGCTGTTGGAGTTCCTCCGAAGGGTCTTCCGGTTTACCCGGAAACCACGCCGTAGCTCTCATTATCTTCTGGAGCAACTCAACCCCACCCACCTTAAGCGCTGCACCTTCCCACGACTTTGTCTCGACCACTGCTTTGAGTAGCCAAGCTTTAGCCGCTAGGTCGGCTGCCACAAATACGAAGACCCCTCCCCTGCAGAAGGAGGTCACGAATCTTGGCCATTGATCTGGGGACACTCTTTTGAGCGCCCTCCAGGTAGCCTCCCTGAAGAGCTCATACTGCTCCGTAGTGAGCATTGAGTCCGGGTAATTGCCATCGGCCACCACCATCGTCAGGGGGTTAGTCCTCTGAGCGGATGTCAGTCCAGCTCCCGCAGCTGCTCTGCTAGCCTGCTGCGCTCGCATCTTCAATCTCCTTTTCAGGGAACCGTTGAGCCATAAGCACGATCACTCTACGCTCATGGCTTAGGGGGGTGGTCAGATTGAGTGAGACACCCAATGTTCAAGTATCCGCTTGCAGATCACCATAACAAAACGGAGGGTTGTTTCTTGGACGCAATTCGGGCCGCAAGTCATTCCTGTCCCGATTACAAAGCTGTAAATCGGTCCGGGAGGGGCCTCGACCGAGCGATCCAGAAGGCCCGTGTCAGCTAGGCTCTTTCACCCTTCTACCATACCGTAATCACGCATACCAGGAGAGCCCATTTATAGGGTTCCTTTTCCTCTCATCCAGGAGAGCCCGTTTATAGGGATCCTTTCATTCATATCCATACGCATGCAGGCCGAGGTCCTTTTGACCCCAAAGCACCGCACGCTTAAGCCTCCCCACCAACTACAAGGTGTTACAGCCCCAACAATGACAACACCAAACATAGTTGTAGTAAGTGCTGTTCAAAACAATCGAACGCGCAGGGCTCCCGACAATGGGTCGGACAACAATGCCGACTATCCTGGAGTTGGGGGAGCCAATCAAGACGAGGCGAATGCGATTGACCGGCGGAATCTCGTTGCTTGTAGGTGGATGGATCGACTCAGGGACGACCTGCTGGAGTGCTATGATACCAGTATGGCCCCTGAACGGAAAGGTTACATGGCAAGACTGCATGCTCTGTGGTGCGAGAAACACCCAGGGCTCTCGCATTTTTCGCAGCAACGTCTGCGAAACCGTGCCGAGGAACTCCAAAAAAGGGGTTATATAAGCGGAGCGCCTACTCAACCTCAGCCAGAAGAAGCCGGCAATAGTGAAAGAGAGGCGACACTGAAGCCAACCACGAGCAGACATCCAATAGAGGAAGAGCGACGCTTCAAGATCCGGAGAAACATTAACATTCAGGTTTCTCTTTAGCGCAAACACCTGGCTGAACTGGATGAAGAGCTTCGTGGAGATTTTCCCGAAGAACCTGACCTCTGGACTATTAATTGTAGTGTGTATAATGCAGCGAGAGCTTTGGCAGATTCAAACCGTAAAACAAAACCGACGGTTGATCATAAGACCAAAAGACGAATGCATCAACTCAGCACAATGATAGGTTGGGCCAGACTGTACGAGTCCCACATTCAGTGTGTGATTTACTACATAATATCTGGCAGGACTTTCACTGTCAAGGTTCGGCAGTTCGCGCGCGAGCTGTGGATCTGTCATCACAAACTTAAAAAGTCATAGCTACTGTTCATCAGGCAGCATATTGTTAACAGAATACGAGTACTATCTAACGCTAGGAGAAGTCTAGAGCGGAGAGAGAGGTGGGTCAGAGAAAATCAACAATTTTTTCTGACCCATCCCAACTCTTCCAATACCCTCCAGTTACTGTCGACCACCCGCCCACACCAGAGGACGTCAAGGCATTTTGGAGAGAAGTCTACGAAGTCGAGCATCCACCTATTACTACCGGGGAGGTGAAAAACGTATTAAGAGGCATGAAGAACTATTCCTCTCCGGGACCAGATGTTATCAAGACCTTCTGGTGGAAGAAGTTTCTTTCAACCCACCAGCATCTGGCCCGCATTTTCACCTCATATCTAAAGTCGGAAGAACCTATTCCGGAGTGGTTGGTAGAAGGGCGCACAGTGCTCCTGCCGAAGACGGGCAACTTAGCTATACGACACCTTGGCGCTGGAGAGACCTGTACATACCTGGGCGTGCCTCAGGGCCGCATTCAGGACGTGACATCTATAAAGGACACTCTCCGATACAGATACAAACGTATCATTAGACGGATTTGGTCTTCCGAACTCTCGGCCAGGAACAAGGTATCAGCGACGAACATGCTTGCCATCCCGGTAGTACTGTATTCATTTGGAGTGGTTCCATGGACGAAGGACGAGCTCAGATCCCTCGATATCACGTCCCGAAAAGTTATGCACATGAACAATAGCATGCACCTTAAATCTTCTGTTCCGCGACATATAGTCGCAAATGGACAAGACCATCTTCTTAAAATGGTCAGGAAACACGAAGAAGTGGGCAAAGGGGCGTTTCTCTACAAAGCAGCGCAGGAAGCTGCTGAAACACTCGGCATTGACTCCAATGTCAGGGATGAGCAAAGTGCATCAGATCTTATCCATCTCGCGTACTCACTCCTCAAGGCCCGGATTAAGAAAGCACAGGAGAAAAACTTTCGCGAACAGCTCCTCGAGAAGAAGATGCACGGCATCTTCCACAGAAATGTAGAGGATCTGTCGATGTCGTATCAGCTAACGTTTGCTTTCCTTACATCAATCGGATTGAAGTCGGGCACGGAAGGCTTCATTTTTGCATGCCAAGACGGTGTCATTTCCACTCTAGCATCCCGCGCCCAATTTTGAGCCAAGGCATTCCCGATGATAGCTGCAGAGCGTGTCATGCACACCCCGAGCAGCTAGGACACATACTATCTGGTTGTCCAACTCATGCGGGAACGACCTACATCCAAAGGTACAATGCGGCACTAAGAGTGCTTTATTACCACCTCTGTCACTCTTACGGCATGAGCCCAAATACCGCTCCGCTAAACGCTCCTAGGGAACTAGAGCCAATTGTCGAGAATGAGAAGTGGCGGATATACTTCGCATCTTGGAGCTACCAAGGTTTCACTGGGTTATAGCCTGAAAAGCATCCCTGCGTGTCCAGAAAATGCTAAGACACGTTTGCGGGGAAAATGCAGAAGGCGGTCGTCCTTGGGTCGCTCCGTGTCCTCAGGGTGCATGAGATTTTTGCCAGATCATCGTATTGAATTCGTCGCAGACTGTAACCACCTATCTCACGGTCGTGAGACGTGGTTACAGCTGAAATTTTACCGCGATTTCGCTGGGAGCGGGTGCAATTTTTCAGACTAGCACCTTCTCCCAGCGAAATCCTGCGGTTGTCCTTATGACAAACTTTTAACTATATGGTGTTCCAGTAACCAAAAAATATTTTTATATTTTTGAATTCTAACAAAAAAATGGCGTCGAAATAATTATAAAAAAAATTTGCCAAATTAAATAATTACCGAATAATTAACAATTGAAGATTATCGAATCAGAAGCACGCGTTAGAAGATCGTCAGTCCATGTGCCATCGACAAGAGTGTGTGCATAAACAAGTTCAGCTCGTATAATTTCTCCTACGTTCGCTTTTCCAGTAGGTTGTGACTCTCCGGTGTAACTTCACACGTCAACGAGATACAAAAATTAAAAAATGTATTTTCCACAATCAACCAAATTAGACAACATTCTCATGAATTCTGTAAAATTTTCCTTGGTTTGGCAGAATTCTCTTGAATTTGGTCAAATTATCATGTTTTCTTTCGAACTCAGCAGAATATTCTTGAAATCAGAAAAATTCTTTCGCACTCAGCAGACTATTCTTCAAATCAGAAAAATTCTTTCGAATTCAAGAGAATTCTCTTGAGTTGAACAGAATTCTCTTGAATTTAGTATAATTCTCCTGAGTTCGGCAGAATTCTCGTGCAATCCGTAGGATTCTCTTGAATTGAGTAGAACTCTCTTTATTTCCGCAAAATTATCTTAAATTCTGTAAAAGACTCTTGAATTCTGTAGAATTCTCTTAAACACTTTTGATCTTATTACAAATTTTTCAACACTTCTGAATTCATTTGAATAAGCTTTAATTTATTTTGAATTCAATAGTCTTTCCAATTATTTTTGTTGTAAACGTTACAAAAAATGTTGATAAAATTCCATTGAAAAAAAGGCGGCAAGCCAGAGTCATAATAAAATGTTTGATGAATTCAGTGCACGCGTTCAACAAAAGCTACCAAGTTACTTGTTCCTGGAGCATTTTAAAGTGCAAACATACACCCGCAAAAATTCCTCTGATGACGTACATGCAGAGATGATTTTATTGCCTTGTAATGAGGTTTCTTTACTTAGCGAATGTAATAAAAGACGTCATCAAACTCATTCGACCACGGTGCTCTGCCTAGATAACAATCATGCTAAAAAAGAATTACCTAATAATTTTCCATACCAATGCAATTTGTTTGACCTAAATTACTTTTTAATGATTAACAAACTTAATAATTAGTATCGTCAAGCTTAGACGACCATTGTTCATCCTCAAATGTAAGTTGTATACAAAATTTATCTTGGAAATATATGATACATACGTGCGCAAATGAGGACTGATCCGTTCCTAGTTAGATGATTATTCATGACAATTAGTCACGCAGTCACCTCACACTGGTATAAACGCTTTAACTAGAGCGTCGTCAAATTTAGTCGACTAGGATCTTTTTCGCAAATTAAAAATAATCACCCCGAACACCTTCAGAAGACTTTAGTAGATGTCTGAGGTGATTATTTTTAATTTGTAATTGTTTGGCTCTTATAGTTGCAGGCAACTAAGATGAGGTTTGATAAATGTACTAGTGGTCAGGGCCGGCGGTTCAGGTAGGTAGTATGGGCAGTACTATCCATTCGGAAAAAATCCCTGTGGGTGCTTACCCACTCGGAATTTGCGGACAAAATCGTATATTCCTATCCAACACTGAACAAGTTCGGCATATCCCCCCTCTTAACTCCTTACTACTTATTCGGGCAAAAGGCTTGACGCCGGCCCTGCTAGTGGTAATTTTTTGGAGTAGCTTAAAGTTACAGTGAGGATGAGGATATAAACTAAAGTCTTGGCAATCTGCCTGGAATGACTATTTTTTAATTCAAATTTTTTCTCCGTTTTAGTTGAAGGCAGCTAAGAAGCAGTTTGTTAAATGTACTAAGGTTGGTTTTATGAGGTTGTTGAATATTATTGTAGGTATATCGATATAAAATAGAATCTTGGGTAGGTGTCTACAGTGTCTATTTTTACTTTGAAACTTTTTGGCTGCTTTAGTTGAAAGCAGCTGAGACGCGATTCGTTAAATGTACTAGGAGTGTTTTTTGGGCTGTCTAATATTATTGTAGGGATAAAGATATCAACTAGAGCACCTATCACAAGGACAATTACTTGTGCCGAATATTTTGGGTACAGTCGCAGCAGCTCCTTTTTAAGGTCTTGATACCTTAACTCCTTTTCTTTCTCCTTGTCAGTGATGTTGTATTCCGACGGAGCCGATAATTCGATCACGAATATAGTTCGTTTATCGAAGTCTTGGAGAACAATGTCAGGCCTCGAGTGCGCAACGGAGACTGCTGTCCGAAAATCGTAGATCCAGAAAATTTGGCACTTCTCGTTTTGGACAAGTGACTCTATCTCCCTTGGAGCGTTCGGCAGGGCAAGGTCGCGGCCAACACCATAAGAGTGACAAAGATGATAATAAAGGACTCTTAGGGCCGCATTATGTCTGTAGATATAGGTCGTGCCTACGAGGTTGGGACACCCCGATAGTACGTGTTCCAGGTACTCAGCGTATGCATGACACGCTCTGCATCTATCGCTTGGAACTTCTTGACATAAAATGCGGTCACGGTATGATATGGTGGAAATGAATTGAATTAAGCCCTGATGATTTGACAAAAGCAAAAGCTTGCTCCTTCGACAAGCACTGTTTTTCTAAATTTCTGTGAAAGTTTCCGTGCATTTTCTTGTCGGTAGCTCTTGGTGAAAATTTTCAAACTCTGCTTTCTTCACTTCAACTTTTAGAAGTGAAGCATCTAGATGGAGTGGTGCACTTTCCTCACTTCTGATGTTAAAATTCAGGCCAAGGATCTCGGCCGCTTGCTCCGCGGCTTTGTAAAGGAACGCTTCTTCACCAATCATCTCGTGGTTCCTGACCATTTTTAGGAGAGGATCTCTGCCTATGGCAACGATATAAGCTGTACTTAGAACAACTCGGCTATGAAGACACTGCATATTCAGAAGTCCGCGTCTGCCTTGACGGTGTGAAATGTATAATTGCGGAACTGACGAATTTATATGCAAGCTTTTATGTATATGCATGATCTTACGTGTGGCGACATCAAGGGCCTTAAGTTCGAAACCCCGTAGCGATAGAAATTTTATTTGTAATATAATGTTTAAAAATGTAATATATGCATTCATCCTAAGCAGGACCATTAACATTTATAGACAAAATACTCGCAATCAATTATTATTAATTTTTTCAATATCTTGAACCTTAAAAAATCAAAGTCGGCTCTCATTGTTGTCCAAGGTTGGGCCGTCATCAACTTAATAGATGGCCCATATATGGAACCGCAAAGTTGGTCCAACCGTCCGACGGTTGGCCCGACCGTGGGACGACGGTCAATTCGCACCTGGGATATAAAATACATGAGTGACCTTATGCTCGCGCTGGTTAGTGTCGCCATACAGGTATCCAGAAGAATTTCGTGGTGCGAGAGATAGAGGCAGAAGTGTGATGAAAAAAAACAACGGGCTCATGTTATCGCCCTGAAAGATGCTCCTCTGGAAGGTGACGTTGTTCGTTGTCACACGATAATTTCCAGATGAGATTGTAAATCTAGTTTCCCAAAAAGGCGTCAATCTCTCTATGCATCTCACTATGTATGGATGCACCTTCAAGCTTTCCAACAGACAGATGATAAGTCTATAAGAGGTTGAATCGAAAGCTCTCCGGTAGTCAATCCAGGCCATTGTCAGGACGCGTTGATGGGCTGCAGCGTCTTTGCAGACACACCTGTCAATTAGCAGGTTCTCTCGACAGCCTGCTATACCTTTTTTCGAGCTACGTTGTTCGTACATCTCACGCCATACAGGCTCAATTCACCGAACAATCCTGCTGTTTAGGACAGCTGTAAAGATCTTATACAGCGTGTTCAAACAAGTTATTGGCGTGTAATTCTCTGCGTTGGACAAGTTGCCTTTTTCCGGTAGGCGTATAGTGCGTCCTAACACCAGCCACTGCGGAATGGGCGTCTCTGACTTTAAATACGAGGTGAATATGCGGGCCAAATGTTGGTGTGTAGAAGTAAACTTCTTCCGTCAGAAGTTCTTGTACAATCTGGTCCAGCACCGGAAAAGTTCTTCGTTCCTCTAAGTGCTTTTTTCACCTCTTCGGCAATGATTGATGGACATTCCTCCTCAGATTTTATGAGGTTGTCGCAGAATTCCTTAAAGCGAATGATATTGTCAGTATCTTCTTTCAACATTAGTGTTTTCGGGATCTTGTATACCTCTCTCCAAAAAGTCGCTACCTCGTTGGGCTTGGGTGGATTTTTGACAGAAACAGGATGATCACTGAACAGGCGAGATGGGTCAGTGAGAAACTTTTGATTCTCCCTGATCCATCTCTCCCTCTTCTGTATTCTCCTCCTTGCGTCAGATAACAGCCGTATTTTGTCAACAATATGCTGCTTGATTGTCAGCAGCTTTGACTTGTTTAGTGTATGATTCAAGATCCTCAGTTCTTGGGCGAACTTTCGAACCCTTTCCGTGAACGGTCTACCAGATGTTATGTAGTCAATCACACATTGATCACGGGACGCATGCTGTCTTGCCCATCCAATCTTCTTGTTCAGTTGAGGTAAGCGTCTTTTGGTCTTTTGATCCATCGCCGGCTTAAGCCTTCGACTTGAATCAGCCAAAGCTCTCGCAGCACCATAAACTGAGCAACTGCTGGTCCAGAGGTCGGATTCTTGTGAGATTTCTCCACGAAGGGAGGCATCCATTTCAGCCAGATCTTGGGTCTTAAGATAAACTTGCATGTTCCTTCTTGTCCTGAAATCGTGATCATCTCTCAGAAGATGCCTGCTTTCCGCGGTTGGTCTTAATGTCGCTTCTTCATCTTCGGCTTCATCTTGATCAAGCAGCGGATGGGGAAGCGCTCCGCGTACATATCCATTTTTCCACAGGTAGGCTAGCCATTCAGGTTTCGGCACGGTTGTTACGCCTCCGCTTAGGGGTTATTCCTTCGGGACCATCCCTGGACAATTGTCGCTTTGTCATAGGCCCTTTAGTTCTATTCCAAAGGACTCGAAACCGAACAAATATAAATAAAGAAAAAACGAATATAAAAACCGAATATATATACTAAGATGTTTCCTGATCAATTTTTGTCTTCCAATATTATTTGTCAATTTCATAAACAAATTATACAAACAAATCCACAATGTCGATAATTTGTTTAGAAAATTAAAAAATGTTTGGGCGCACCTCGGGCCCGCATGTGATGTATCTCGTGCTTCGCGGTCGGATATTTATTCTTTGCACATGGAATGCTTGAATAAACCTAAAAAAAAAATCTCCTTTAAATCCCAGTATTTATGTGCGTCTTCATATTCTGAATTTTCTGCGTAATTAAATATAGTTGAAGATTAAGTTGCTCAACGCCCTGTAGGCTTTGAGGTACACATTTTCATCATGTCACTCGCGCTACGCGCTCGATTTTTGACAGATATTTGTAAATGTAAATGTCGCAAGTTTGAGCGCGTCTAGGACGCGCGACTGGTGGTTCTCGCGCTTCGCGCTTGATAATGTATTTACCTCACGCTGCGCGCTCGGTCTTTGTACTTCCCCCATGTTTGTACATAGACATTTTAAAGTTAAAGGTTAAAGCATCTACAACTGTAATTTCGTGATTGTGAATTCTCTTTTGTTAAGCTCCTTCGGCTTTAACGAATACATTCTCATCACGTGTCTTCTCTGCATCGCACTTGATGTTGGCCAAAATGCGAGCTTTTCTACATTAGGTTCAACACTATTACAGTACAAGCTCCGATCATGGCCGCCCCGAGCATGGTAGCTTCTCCAATTTCTGGCTCGAGCGCTACCCCCACCACTTTAGCGTTGGTCGCGATCGACGCATTTCATAGCTGACGCTCCGAGGAGGTCCGCGAGAGAAACGGCCGAATCTGAAGGTTTTTCTCGGGCCCAACCTTGAATTTGTCAGTCAAACAAATTGTTCATTTTATTATACATATAAAAAATTAAATATCAGGAAAACTGTTCGTTATCCAAAATTATTTTTAGTCCACTTGAAAAAATTTTGCTTTGATATAAAATCAAATTAATGTACTATAGAGCTAACTAATCATTATTTATTTAATGTTTCGTCAAATATTTAAAGGCTTTGGATAAAGATGTTCTGGATAAATGTTCATTTTTTTTTTTTTTTTTTTTTTTTTTTTTTTTTTTTTTCCGTTTTTCTAAATTTTTCAGGACGCCAGAAAAACGTTTGTATTTTGCGAGATTACAAAAAAAAATATATTAGATAGATATGATCAGTAATCTCCACTCTTGAACGTTGTTCTTTAAAATTGCATGCGAATCCGTCAAATAGTTTTCGATTTATGAGACATCAAAGTTAAGCACGGGCGAACAAAAGGGCCTAACCCCGAGCAGGAAGCATTCACTCGGCTTAGTTTCGCCTCGTCTGCGGTGCAATTCTATAAATAAATACTAGCAAATACAATAATAATTTTGCAATGAATATATTTGTTATCTTGTGAACAATTAATTATTTATTGTCTAGTACATTTTTCTGAGTCTAATCTATTATATTATTATTGATTTTGATATCGTTTATTGTTATTGCTGTTGAAAATGATAATGATCATTGTGATTAAGGTTCAGATATTAGGTAAAAAATAAATTTCCGCTATTTTTATATTGATAACAATAATCGAATTGGACAATATCTTTGAATTATTCAACTTTGGAATATCTTCAACTACAACAAATTTTTGTAATCGTTGTTTTTCTCCGCGGAAAGTTCTTTCGGTGTCACTTGAATCAAAGGAATCTTGTTAAAATCTGCAATGGTTTTTCCTGTAAAAGTAACAAAAAATGCACACGATTTTTATACGCTGGTAGAAACATATTTTTCCAAAACCATGACGGCAGTAAAAAGAACAGGCACCCTCTAAATTTTTTCCAGTGAAAGATTCACTCAATATGAGTGAAAATCCTGCAAATCTAGTTTCAGTGAAAATGTCACTCTAAATGAGCGAAAATCCACTCATTTCAGAGTAATATTGCACTCTTAAACATTAGTGGATTCCACTTTTTTACAGCGTTGGCAAAACGCACAAAATACTGCAGATTGAAGAAGCTACTATTTTAGTGAAATCACTCGATTAAAACAAATTTCTGTACATTGAAAAGTTACTAAATTATTGTAAATTCCCAAAAATATAGGAATTTTGAAAACATTATATTTCAAAGATACAAAATGACCGTGAGACTTTATTCAACAAACGCCCGTTTGAAATTTCTCGAAATTCTATCACTGAAAACAATTAGAAACAAAAAGACAAACAATGTTTACTTACTTCGCTCTCCTTACCGATCAACACGTACAACATATGATAAAAAATCGATAATATTGACCGCGATTAGTTCCTCCAAAGCCTTTGACACAACCT
>CAKNWW010316762.1:0-11145 GCA_932074435.1 Andricus kollari | reverse complement strand
TTCTGTTTTTTCAATAATTCAAATATTCTAAATATATCGTATTCAGAAGAAGCTGTAGAAGCCAGTAATAAGGATTTCAAGCGGTTCAGAAAATTCAACACACAAAAGTGCTCTCGAATTTCGACCAATGAAGATTTAATACATAAGCTCCTTGTGTCATCTCATCGGATCTATTAATTGCGTCTTTAAGACAAAAGTGGAGCAAGAATGAATTCCAAATGGATCCTGAAATTATTCAAATGATTGACAAGTACAACTTGGAAGCTCATTATTTTAGAACATCACAAAGATTTCCAGTGATATCATTTGAAGGAAATAATAAAAAAAGATTACCTTCTGTCTAAAAAGGCCAAACTGCATTATTTCATAAAATAAACAAGTAATATCAAATGACAATCCTTCTTCACTAAACATCATCACTTATGTCATTTGAAGACAAGCCGAAAAAAAACTATCACTTTCTACCTATAAATGGTAAAAATATGCATTTGTCTATAAAGTTTGTTTATGACATAAAAAAATAATATCAATTGACAATTTTTTATCACTAAACATCACCACCTATGTAATTTGAAGACGATTAGAAAGAAAAACGATCACTTTCTATCTATAAATGGACAAACTATGCATTTCTTTATAAGATTTGTTTATAAAATAAACAAATAATATCAATTGACAATTCTTCGTCACTAAACATCACCACTTATGTAATTCGCAGACGATGAAAAAGAAAAACTATTACCTTCTGCCAACAAACGCTTAAACTATGCATTTTTTTACATAATGAAAATTTCCAATATGTTGACATTTTGTTAATATAATTTGTTTATAACAATTAGAGACAATATCCTGTAAATTATTTATATTCTTTGGATACTTTGTGACTCATTTTCGTCGAAAATGGGATTAATTAAGTTATTGATTTGAAGATATAACATAATAATTAAAAAACGTCTCATTTTCGCTCGTTGTTTATTTATATAAAAAATAGAAAATGGCCAAAATTAAACATTCTAATCCATAGACGCTGTAGGTGATTTTGAATATTAAATCCTCGATTCAGCCCACTGTGCAACGATTATAGAGGGAGCACGACCCTCGACTAACCCTCGTGGTTCAAAAATGATCCACGTGGTACTTCTAGTGATAAAAAGTAGCGTAGTTATACGTGACTAGATGTCATCGCCGAGTGCGTGACTAGACGTCATCGCCGAGCAACTGACTGATATCTATTCGCTTTTTAACAGTGATTGGCTGTCGATGTAACCATTCCCGATCGAACAGTTACAACGTTTTTTGTTCATATTGGAAAAACCAACACGAATGAAGGCTTACAGTGAGCCTCAACCAGCTTCAACTTAAACTTTTTACTCAACGCCACTTCTTTGCAAGATTTAATTCCCTGATATTGCCCGAATATTTTAAGTGAGAAATTAAAAACATCGAACAAGTCCTTTTTTAGAAAATTCCCATTTTAATTAATTTTTTTTTTCAATATTCCAATTTTATTTTGTAAAAAAATGTTCTGATGCAAATTTTTAATTATGTGAACGCTGTTGTGCATCAAATATGCAGTAAAAAATTGCTTATAAACTTTTGTGCGAAACGAAAACTGGGTCCTCTATAGAGGTTTTTGTAGCGCAAATAGAGCTCTAAAAACCGCTATAGAAGACCCACAATTCTTTTGCCACAAAAGTTTATAAGACCTTTTTTGCTACATATTTGATGTATAAAAGTGTACATATAATTAAAATGTTTTATTAGACAAAGACCGCAGCCACGCTATTGGTCGATATGTCTGACTCACTGATGCAGTTACTGCCCGTGAGTGTTAAACGTTTTCCCGCAATCGCGGGGCAGTTAATGAATATCTGCCTCATCATCCTTTACGCACAGCCGATAGAGGAGGCTATCTGCGAGCACTATCTTATGTCTGTGATAGCCGGGGTTTCCATGTCCTATAAACATTTCTGTGTGAACCTTGACATCGTTCCTCCCTAGCTTTAGTATTTCCTTCGCTCGCTTACAGTTTAAATTTTAACCCATGAGTGTTTTGGCCTGTCTGCAGCCAGTGGCTATTCTCCACTCCTTCTGATATTCCTCGGTCAGCCAACTGTTGATTTCCTTGGTGAATAACCTACTGGAAATACCGACAACTGGCTCGGGGCTAGTGAAGTTTTCTTTTTGCTGCTAGTTTTGCTAGCCTGTAGAGTCACTCGATTTACCGTCGCTAGATTGTTCAATGCCCCAAAATACTAGTGGCGACGTAGTCGTTCTTCCATTCAGGGCTATTATTGCTGTCTGAGCAGATACGGATATTTCTTTTGTTGCCATACTCCTGTGCCTTGTAGGCGCAGTGGAGCACGGCCATAATCTCAGACTGTAGGACTGTGGCGTCGGACCCCATCGGGATTGTAAAGCCCATTTCACTCCTTCTATGATACATACCGACTCCTGCTTTCTCCTTGTTCCTGGAGCCATATGTAAACCAGTTGTCCCCATCACTAGGCAGGTGTGCCTCGCCGTGAACCCATTCCTCTTTCGTGGATAGGCTAACGCGATACTTCTTTTCAAAGAGATAGCGAACGCGCGATTTGTCCGTGAGCATTCTCAGGTTAGGCCTACTCGCGCTATCGGTTGGGATCCTCACTGCGAGGCACCAGAGACTCTACTCCACCAGATGACCGCCGCATAGGTTAGCCTGTGTCGCAGGATCGCTGTACAGACTATAGATCCATATAAGTGTCTCCGGGTTCAAGCCCCAGCTTTTCCCTATGGGCCTCCTACAGAGCCATAAGGTGGCTACTAGCTTTTTGTTCTTGTTTTCCAGGTGCTCGTTCCATAAGAGCTTCTTACCCAAGATAACTCCCAGATATTTAGCTCGGTCTTAGATTTCCAGTTGTTGTCCTCCCAATTTCAGTGCACTCATGATTCCCCACGTGTACCGTCTGGTAAATACAACTGTGTCTGTCTTATTCAGATTGACCGATAATCTGGTCTTCTTGCACCAGGAATCCACTATCCCCAGTGCTTGCTGCATTACTTCGAAGAGCGCATTCAGATGCCGGCCGCGCAGGATGACCTGTAAGTGGTATTACCCTTAGTCGTTATTAGTTTCCTGTTGCCCAACATGTGGCAGGTTCATTCTACGACTGCAGTTGGAACACCACCTGCAATCATAGCCTCCCTGATCATCACTCTAAGGGTGTAGTCGAAGGGACCTTCGGTATCCATACAGGTTCCAATCCCGATGCCTTTCTACTCCAGTTGTCCTTTGAATTGGTTTACTGCTCCGCTCAGGGCCTTTTTGGTCGAATGACCAGCCCTATAGGCGTGTTGCTTCTGAAGTGAAGTATAATCTGTCCTGCCTGCTTTCGGAGTGATGAATACTCGTGCACCTCACCAGCAACCCTATGATGATCTCTTCAGCCTTCTGTAAGAAGACCGGATATATGCCATCCGGACCAGGCGACTTGTACAAACTAACAGACTTCAGGGCCCACCTGACCCTGGAGGGGGTAACAATCTCGTGGGCTAGACGCCCTTTCGTGCCCAGTTGAGCTACAGACGACTTTGCTTGCCTCAGAGGTAGCGCCTCCTTTTCCTTAGATCTTACGTATTGCACCCCTTTCTTCATCTGTTATCGTCGTAAATGAGGTCCATAGTTCATCCGCTTTGCCAGTACTGGTACGTCCCATCAGTATGACTTCCCAGCCATTCGGACTCTTGTGGGTTGACAATTACTTTTATGAGTAGATATGATGGCCTTCGTGAAAATATTGGCTGCCATCTCCTAGGTGTCCAAGTCTCTAATTGACCTGAGAAACATCCGAGAGTGCACTCTTTAGTTACCTGGAATACTGGTCTCAGTCCGTTTTTCTTGGATTTCTATCCCGCGTAGGGTCAGTGGATGCGGTGGACTCCAACTCGAACTCTTTCTGTGAGTGATCTGAGAGAGTGGGTTCGTCTGAGACTCTCCACTTCTTAACATTGTCACTAAACCTACCGGTATAGAGAGTGATGTCAATGACGTCTTCCCTGACCAAGTTACGAAATTCTGAAATATCCCCCTGTTAAGAATATCTAAATCAGCAGTAATTAAATATTCCAATAGATCATCACCTCTTGATCTGGTGTCTGCCCTACTCCACAAAGTATGATGGTAGTTAGCATTGCATCCCAACAGAAGAGGATCATCCCTTGCCTTGCAGTATTCCATCAGCTATCACCATCAGATCCCTCGATCATAGCTCTAGCAGCAGGGCGGTTGACTCCCTTCGCTAGTATGCAGGCTCTTAGTTTGGCCGCCTTAATTCCCTTGTAACAACCCCCCCCCCCCCCGGGAATCCCCTGATGGCATCTCTAACTAACCAAGGTTCCTGTATTAGTGAGATACCTGTATGCCTGGCAGCCAAGCCGCTCTGCCGAACCGCAGAGGCGCCTTCGATGTGATGCAAGCTTATTTGGGTAATGGTTAGGCTAGACGCAATTATTTAGGTCTGCCCACAATCCTTTGGAGCGATTCAACTTCATCTGTTTTGAGGTCTGACCTTCTTAGGGATTTGTCTCGGCCACTGTATTATGGATCTAAGCTTTAGCCGCTTTGCCGGCTGCGACAAACACGAAGACCCCCCATACAGAAGGAGGTCTTGAATTGTAGCCATTGGTCTGGGGACACTCTTTCGAGCGGGTAGCTCGTGTCTGCGACACCGCCACCGTCAGGGTGTAAGTTCTCTGGGTAGCTGTCAGTCCAGCATCTTCAGTCAGTCTTGTGCATCTTCATAGGCTAAGTCTTCCCCGGGGGAGTGTGCTGTAAACCCCTCGCTCTCTTAAGAGCATCAGTGCAAGTTGTCGGCAATGTAGTTGCCGATATTCCAGCCCCCGCAGGCACTCTACTAGCCTAGTGCTCTTGCCTCCTCAGCCTCCTTTTCAGGAAACCATTGATGTTTTTATTTTTTTGGGGGGATCCCTCAGCTCCAGGAGGAATTGAAGGCACAGCCGTCGCTTGAGTTTGGCTTGCCAGAGTGACACATTGGGAGGAAAGGGTTATGTTAGAGCAGCTGGGCCATGAACGATCAGCCTCTGCAAAGCCCCGCATTGTGAGGTAAGGCTGATTACTCGGGGAGGTCGCCCGGTGTCCCCGAGAGGCCGTTGGGACACCTTCGTACCCTTAGGTAACAAAGTGCTGCGGATACGATCACTTTACACAGATGGCTTATGGAGATGGCCACATTGAGTGAGACACTCAATGAATATCCGTTCGTAGGCCACCATATTAACGGAGGGCTGTTTCTTGGTCGCTATGCAGTTTGTAAGCCATCCCCGTCCCAAGTCTAAAACTGGATATCTGTCCGGGGGGCCGGCCCAGGAATCCAGAAATCCGTAAGAGTCGTAAAAAAATCTTAGTCCCAAAAACACACAAAGATATTAAACAATTCTTAGTGTCAGCGGGATATTATCGCAATTTTATACACGGATTCGGAAAAATTGCCCAACCTCTACTTCAACTTCTGAAAAAGTACGCACCCTTCTAATGGATTTAAAAACAACAAATAGCATTTGATATTTTAAAAACAAAATTATGTGAAGCACCACTTCAACAGTGACCATATTTTTCTCAACCCTTCCTCGTAGCAACAAATGTCTCAGCAGTTGCAGCAGGAGGTATATTATGGCAAAGAAAAATAGGAAAAGGTAAATCAATAACATACCTTTCACACAGCCTAAGCGACACCGAAAACAAATACGATACCTATGAAAAAGATGCTCTCGCAGTAGATCACACACCATTGGTTTGGGTCCAGTAATATGATTCGTAATAACGTGTAATAATGCGTAATGACGCGTAATTTTTGCGTATGTATTCAATTCAATTTATTCTCCATATACAGTAGAGCTCAACGGATAAGGACGGACCGGGTCTCCACTTTCGATCACGCAGGTCGCAGAAACAAATCTTTCCTACACCTCCTGGTAATGACGTATCTCAAAATTTTAAGGGCTCTAATCTTTCACCGTCCGTTACAGGCGTTACATTTTTGTACCTACAGCACTGATTTCCATCGTGTGACGTGTGCAGCGACGCTGCGCGCATGCGACTACCTGTCATGGCTAGTGGAGAGGCTTAAGAGTGGGAACTATAGCCCTCCGAGGATTTCGATGCGAGCGGCGAGTCCCGAATCGACAGGTCCCATTCCGATTATATGTGACCATCCGCGAAGAAAGAGACCTAATGCGTCAAAGCTGAATTTTACAGGACGGGCGATCGTAGCAGAGTCCGCAAGCCAGCATTTGAGTAGTGGGGACGCGTCAACAAAAAGCACATCTACCACTCACCACAACACTTTTAGGCACGAGCTAGTGGAGCTCACGGACACGTCGCGTATAGCTGTAGTGGTATGTGGTGGGGTTGGCTTTCGCAGGCCTCTCGTTCGGTCTCCGCGTACGCTTATCGTGCCTATGTTTGTAGCTTAATAACAAGAAAAGTAATTAACTTAAGAAATTTCTGATTATTGGAAATGAAAGAGTGACTCAGAAACTAGCGATTGGCGTAAGAAAATGAAAATCTATTTTTTCGGCATTAGGTCACTTTCTTAGCGGACGGTCACATATGTTACTTAAACGATGGTACAACAATAATAATACATGCATAAACTTCGATATAAACTATTTCATATTACACATAAACAATTACACATTACTAAACCATTTTACAGTTGGTCTCTTACATCATCATCCTCTCTTCTTTTCATTTCTGATTCCCTAGCAACCGTTTCAAATTCACCTGCATATCTGCATAGACTGCAACTAAGTTGTTATTTTTATATTCCTCACATAATCTACAGCTTACATCTTTCAAACAATTTTTTCCCGCTACGCCACATTTCCGCACCACAACCTAGCTCATTGTTCCTTGTCTGTATATTCTTGTTTTTTTATCTTCCCAATATGTTTCCATACCTAAATTATTCTTCACAGCTCCATAGAATTCGCAATACTTTAATTTTTCTATCCTGCTCCACTTCCTCTGAATTCCTTGATCTCTCCTAGTTATTACTCCCTTTTCCAAATTTCAGCATACTTCCTCTCTTATGATCCCTTTACACATCCAAACTAGCGTTTAACCAACTCCTACTTCGCTTAAAGCGTCTCATACTTTCATATACCAACTAGAAGGATTGCCATTTTGCAGACCTCTTAAGTCTTCCTTTGAACAAATTTTCGATAAGCTATCTTTATCCATGTCGATTATGTACAAAATATATTTATTAGCTCCATTCCTTGCCTCAACTTCAATACTATACCTTTCCGCTTCCAATTTCCAGCTGTTGTCTGGAGTGTTCCTATCGAGTCTCATAGCAATCTTTACAAATTTCCCTTGCACCATTTCCTTTTTATCCCATCTTTCCCATCCCCATAACTCACCTCCATATATTCCCCCTGATTTACCTAACACATCCATTATAATATCCGTCTTCTTAGTTCTCTTATTTTTATTGCAACTTGCCCGCCATTGCCTTTACATTCTATCTATTAGTTCCCCCTGTTAAAAATCAGTAACCTAAATATTTATATATCTATATATATTATTTCGAATATCTCTCCATATATTCTACATTCCTCCTCTTTTTTCTTTCGCCGCCCGCCCTTTCTGAATACTATACTCTTTGCTTTTACAACATTAATTTCTGAACCATTCTCCCTTATATATCCTTCAAGCGTTTTTAACCTTTCAGCTAGTCCTTCTAAGTAATATGCAACCACGGTTAAGTCATCCGCAAATTTAAGTACAAATACATCCCTGCTGAAAATTCCGGACAGCTTTCGGTCAAATCCCGCATTCGGAAATTTGTCCGAAAGTATCCGTAAAGTGATCTGGTTTTTTCCTCCGGATTCTATCTGGTCGTGTCCGAAATTTTTGCGTCCGCAGGAGTACAGGAATAAATCCGAATATCTTCCAGTGGAGTCCGAAAGTCGTACGGTGTGAAGCATTCGATCAGTCCAGGTTACAACCGGTCGAGTCGTTATTTTGTACGGTCTGACGGATGCTATCAATTCGGATTGTGTCCGTATCTTGTACTGTCGAGGTATGCGATCAGACCGGCTTTGGTCCAGTTGACTCCTTTCACTGCTAAAAACTCCGGACAAATTTTGGATTCCGAAATTTGTCCGGTATTGTCCGAGATGTCATTCGGATTCTATCCGGCTGTATTTGAAAATGGTCCGGGTGAAGTAGCACAAAAAAAATAATAAATCTGAATATTGTCCGGTAGAATCCGAAAGATGTACGGTTTCACGGTTTCACACGAGAAACGCATTCTTGATTTATTTGACGCACACAAACCGATTTCTACAGCTTAACTTAACACTACATATAACGTACGTTACTAACGCAGAATATCGCACGCTGAGTGTATCGGTTGAAACCATCCTTATACAAATAACCAAGAAAATTTGTAGCGCTTGTGAGCTGGCAGGGTCGAAAATTTGTGGTGCCCCGAGTCATATATAATTATTCAATCGTGGAATCCGAAACTTATCCGACATTTTTAGCAGCGTTATGTATACGGTCTGGTGGATGCGATTGGTCCGAATTGTGTCCGGTCAAGTCCGTCATTTATACGGTCTGAAGGATGCGATCAATCCGGGTTGCGTCCGGGCATGTCCGTGTTTTGTACGGTTTGTCGGATGTGATGAATCCGGATTATGTCCGATCATGTCCGTATATTGTACGATCTGGCAGATTCGATTAGTCCGATTCGTGCCTGGTCGTGTCCGGCCATCTCTGTGTTTTGTACGGTCTTTCGGATGCGATTAATCCGGATTGTAACCATTCATGTCCGTTTTTCGTATGGTCTGGCGGATGCGATTAATCCGGATTCCCATCAACTGTTTCTTCCACATCATCGTCAATTCCATTATCATTCCCATCAACTGCTTCTTTTTCCACATCATGCTCAATTCTATTATCATTCCCATCAACTGCTCCTTCTTCCCAGAGAGCAATAGATTCACTTTCATGAGCAGATTCATTTTCTATCTGAACCATATAATTATCTTCATCCTTGTTCATAAGGTTATTAGTATCCTCATCATTTTCCGTGTTACTATTCTCTTTGTTATCGAAATTTTCATTAATTTAGTCTGTTTTAGAAGTTTTATTATCGCTTTTGTGTTTTTTTTTTTGACGCCCTACCAAAAAACAAAAGCAAAATATTTAATTTTTTTGATACGCCCTACTGTGCAGTAGAGAAGTTCATCGTAACTTGCGATACTCGAGATTCTCTATGCACCTAGTGCAACACTAATAACTTTCCTTTGAAAAATATAATAAAAGTGCTTGAATAAGAAGAAAAAAACTCATACTACTTTTGCAAATTCGTGGCAAATGCGTCGTCATTAATTATTAAAACCATACGTATCTCTCAACACTGCCAAACACAGTTGAAATTCAATAATTCTTAATATTGTAAGAGAGCTAAAACGACAAACTGTAAATACTTCCATCCGCTCAGCTAAAAAATATCTCGAATAGTAAAGGAAAATAGACAAAAATTTATTTTTCTATTGCATTTCTCTATTGGATTCATGTCAACACTACTAACGAGTTGGAATCCCATTAATCTTGATATTAAAAGACTGCTAACACACCAAACTGTAAGTATGTCTATTCACTCAACTAAAAACTATCTTGAGCGTTGCACAACAACAGAAAAAATGTACATATTTCTCTGCTTTGTATAGATTTGTACATTCAATATCTTACTGTGATCATTGAACAATCAGAAAACATGTATCGAAGTCTATTTTTTCATACGTCTTACCTACGTCGTTTTCCATTTTAGACTTTCTTTCGAATATTTTACAATAAAGAATGTTCTTCAACCACAAAAACAGACACTACCAGAGAAATGTATACTTTATCAAAAACTTGATTACGTTGAGTTTAACTTACGATCATATTGTGAATTAAACTGAATAATTTTCCGTTTTTACTTTAATTTCATTAAATTATAACTTAAACCTGCGTATTAATTTTGAATAGAATCGGAATATTTCCGGAGTGGATGTTTTTGACCGGACAGATTTCAGATTTAATAGGACAATTTTCCTTTTTCACTTTAATTTAACCGAATGACAACTTAAACGTGTGGATTCATTTCGGATAGAATCCGACTATTTACGGAGTTGATGTTTTAGACCAGACATATTTCGGATTTAATCGGACGATTTTCCGTTTTCACTTTAATTTCACCGAATGACAACTAAAACCTGCAGATTAATTTCGGATAGAATCGGACTATTTACGGAGTTGATGCTTTAGACCAGACATATTTCGGATTTAATCGGACAATTTTCGGTTTTCACTTCAATTTCACCGAATGGCAACTGCGGATTAATTTCTGATAGAATCGGAATATTTCCGGAGTCGATGATTTAAAACGGACAGATTTCAGATTTAATCGGACGATTTTCCTTTTTCACTTTAATTTCACCGAATGACAACTAAAACCTGCGGATTAATTTGGGATAGACTCGGACTATTTACGGAGTTGATGTTTTAGACCACTTCAGGCAAGATTAGAGTTCTAGCCACTTAAGGCAAGATCTAGTGGTGATCCAGCCACTTAAGGCAAGATGAGTCAGTTCCTTGCACTTAAAGCAAGATCTTATCTCTCCAGCCACTTAAGACAAGATATGAGTTCCAGTCACCTAAGGTAGGATAAGAGTTCCAGCCAGTTAAAGAAAGATCAGAGTTCTAGCCACTCAAGGCAATATCTAGTGGTGATCTAGCCACTTAAGGCAAAATCTAATGCTGATCCAGCCACTTAAGGCAACTCTAGTCGTGATCGAGCCACTTAAGGCAAGTCTAGTGGTGATCCAGACACTTAAGGGAAGATCAGTCTGAATTCCAGCCACTTAAGGTAAGATCATAGTTCCAGCCAATGTAGGAAAGATCAGAGTTCTAGCCAATTAAGGCATGATCAGGGTTCTAGCCACTTAAGGCAAGATCTAGTGGTGATCCAGCCACTTAAGGCAAGATCAGAGTTCTAGTCACTTAATTCAAGATCTAGTGCTGATCCAGCCACTTAAGGCAAGATCAGTCTGAGATTCAGCCACTTCAGGCAAGATTAGAGTTCTAGC
>CAKNWW010316760.1:0-11929 GCA_932074435.1 Andricus kollari | reverse complement strand
GCGTAAGTAAGGGATGTGTAGGAAGGGATATATTTTAGATCCATAGAGAAATCGTGTGTTGCTTATTCAAACAACATGCTTACTCCACAGCACCGCTCCAACACGGGCTGCTGATCAATCACTCTAGCAATCACCCCAGTGCAGAGCATCAAAAAGTCATCGCACGTTAAGATTCACACATAAACATTTAAACTGATTGATAAGCCTAAAGGAAGATCCATACTCTTTACCCTAGCCACATCCACTAAGTAAAGCTCTCCGCGAGGACACATAATTATCCAAAATCTTTCGTTTCAGGCGACTATCACTTCGCTCCCACTCTTTGTCTCACATTTTTTATAAACAATTCCCTTCCATACATCCATATTCTGGCATAAAACTTTGGTTTCATTTACATCCATACATTTTTTCATACAAGCTCTTGTGTTTATATGGCTCCTTATATATTTCCTCTTTAGAGTTTCATTCACACAATCCCACCATTCTTTCCTCTGTCTACTTCTAGGTACCCTACCATTCACTTAAACTAAATATACTTGCTCTGTCAAGCGTTCACCAACCATTCAAGATACACGTAATTATCAACTTGTTTTATCCTCTCTTTTTCTAAGGCAATTTGGCACACTGTTTACTAACCCCTTTATTCAAACATAATATGTTTTATATTTACGTTAATTTTATTACACAAGTTCTTAATACTAGTACTCAATCTGTTCAACATTATCTGCAAATCGTCGAATGATTCTGCTAAAACAACCTTATCCTCTGCAAACGCCAACCCACGCACCATTACTGTACCGAGATCCACACCTCCTTTGTCTAAGAGGATCATGCCTAGACATTTTTTATGAATATAATGAATAGTCAAGATGACATCACGCATCCTTGCCTAACGCCCTGCTTAATATCAAACCAATCACTCAGCTGTCCATTTACTTTTACACTCGCTTTAATAACTGCACATATATATAGTTAAAAGTTTGTTATAAGGAAAACCGCAGGATTTCGCTGGGAGCAGGTGCTATTCTGAAAAATTGCACCCGCTCCCAGCGAAATCGCGCTAAAATTTCAGCTGAAGCCACGTTTCACGACCGTGCACCCTGAGGACACGGAGCAACCCAAGGACGAACGCCTTCTGCATTTTCCCCGCAAGTGTCTTAGAATTTTCTTGACACGCACGGATGCTTTTCAAGCTATTACCAGTGAAACCTTGGCACCTCCAAGAGCGCCGATGATCAAGATGATTAGCTTAACACAGTGTTCCGGGTATAACCGTCGCAACTCCCTTATAAGGTCTTTATATCTCTTTTTCTTTTCATTATCCTTGGCTATGATGTTTTTGTCAGCTGCTGCCGAAAATTCGATAACGAACATGGTTCGTTTCTCGAAGTCAAGAAGAACTATTTCAGGCTTCGAGTGCGCACCAGAAACAATTGTCGAGAATATGAAGTTCCAACATATCCGACACTTCTCATTCTCGACAATTGACTCTATTTCCCTAGGAGCGTTAAGCGGAGCGGTATTTGGGCTGATGCCGTAAGAGTGCCAGATATGGTAATAAAGCACTCTTAGTGCCGCATTGTGCCTTTAGATTTAGGCTGTTCCCGTATGCGTTGGACAACCAGATAGTATGTCTCGTAGATGCTCGGGGTGTGCATGACACGCTCTGCAGCTATGATCGGGAATGTCTTGGCTCAAAATGTGGCTACGGTATGCTAGAGTGGAAATTAAACCGTCTTGACATGCCAAAATGAAACCCTCCGTGCCTGACTTCAATCAGGGTGATTTAAGGAAAGCAAACGTTAACTCATACGACATCGACAGATCCTCCACATTTCTGTGGAAAATTTCGGGTATCTTCTTCTCGAAGAGCTGTTCGCAGAAATTTTTTTGCTGTGCTTTCTTAAGGGGGGAGTATTGTTAATTCGGTCTAAAAAAGCTATTTTTTATATAAATTTACAACATCTCAAGAATGTCATATCCAAATTTCAAGCAAACCAAAGCAAAACTAACGGAGATATGGAGTTTTGAAGGATAGCTGCTCCTCTTCGGCTTGGTCTATTTGTCCGGCAGCAGCGCGCAGCGTTCTGGCAGCTTCTGCGCTCTTTCGTAATTCCTAAATTGCTTTATTTGTCGGTAAGTCATTACACAGGTATAAAAGAACCTTTGCACATTCAGTATGTACGGACCTGGCATTGATGATTCTATACAAGTGTAAAAAGATATATTTTTGGATTTTTTCATGTTTAAAACTTTAAACGCGTTTTTCTCGAAACCACGTTTTCAAAGTCGGTGACGGTTGTAACTCAAAATCTACTGCATGGTTCCTATTGAAATTTGGTATACTATTTCTATACATAATTAATGAGGTAACCTAGCCGAGTTTTTTCAAATATTATTATTATTAATAATTTTACCATAACAAATTCGTTTTTTGTTAGCAAAAAACGCGTTTTGACATCAAAGTGTTAATAAAAACAAAAACCAAATTACCTAACTAAAGCACTTTGATTTTTTGATTTCGGATGATCCAGTGGTCAGTTAGAACCGTCACCGCAAAGTAACTTTTTTTCGAGGTGCCTTCGAAGATTTGCTGCCGACGGCCTATTTATTAATATTTTGCAGTGAAAATCAGTGAGAATATAGTTCAGATTTTCTATTATTATGTTCCGATTAAAGAAATAAACCAACATTAACTGTATCGCTTGAAAAAAGTCTTGAAAATGTGCCTTTTTTTGTCCGAATCAACTATACTACCCCCTTAATCCGGGCCTTCAGGAGTAAGTACACGCGATGGATAAGATTTTATGCATTTTGCTCATCCCTGATATTGAAGTCAAGGCCGAGTGTTTCAGCAGCCTCCTCCAACGTAAATAGAATGGAGAACATTTTCATCATCGCCTTTATCAATGAAATGGCGATCCTTTTCTCAGGATCGCCGTTTTTCCTACTTACAACTATCAAGAAGAAAAAGGATAAGAATGAGCACTCCTAATGAGCTAAAAAAAAGAACGAAAAGAAAATAAATTTACTGTGATGTCGAGAATTGCGACGCGTATACGAGTAATTTTTACTTGAAAACTACTAGAGTTTAAACTTACTGTGATCAAGTATTACTGACAAAATTTCTAGAGGAGAAATTTTCATACTGGATTCGAAAAAGTAGATTGACATATCATTTTCTACCGGGTTGAATTTCAAATCTAAACGTCTCTCGACTTTCTAGATTTTGACGAAAATAGGAGAGCTAGTGGAAGAAACCACAATCTCTTTAGTTCACCCGCTTTCCTATTCCATTATTATTTAGTGAACCCTCAAATTCATTGAAACCCGTATAAGGATAGAAAGGAAGGAAATTTAGGATAGGTGTTTCTTCGCTTCTTTATCGTGAATCCACAAACTGACAGGAGTGAAGAAAGGTATGTCCGTGAGCCTTACCTATGAGAGAACCACAGTCCTCGGCTCGAAGCAGCCAAGTGATTTTCTCGCCGCGCGTTTTCCCAAATGTGGTCTCCCGATCTTTCCCCCTCTGGGATCGTCCCCACTTATGATCACAAGGCGTTTCTTGCGCCCGTATTGAATTGCGGATAGCGATTTAAGACTGTTAGGATTTTCGCTTACTATTATGTCGGTAATTGTTTGCCGATATTTTACCGTTGCGCGATACGTTATCTGAGGCACTCAGAGTGCCTCATATTTCAGGCCATGAATTTTCTCTTCTACTGTGCGAGAGTGACGGAGAGAAAATGTTGTAGGTCTTATTTTGTGGTCGCTCTTGGTAAGGCTGATTGTTGCCATTGATTCGAGTTTTTGAATCTGGTTTTCCTTTCCAGTTTTTATTTCTTTCCCTGTCGACAGCAACGCTGACCTGTTCTGGCTTGCCCAATTGTGTATTTTCTTCCGCTCTTCATCTTTCTTTTTGACTTCTGCCTTTTAAGCCATTTTAATAGCTTCTCTGAGGTTGTTTACTCGGACCTTGATGTTTCCTGACGGGCCAGTTTTTAGTGTGTTCGGATGTGATTCTTTGGGAGTGGTAGTGATTGTCCTATCTTTCATCTGCTGATTATCAGTGTTCGGTTTCGAAACCCTCTATGTACTAGGTACTGATGTTTCAATGTGGTTGCTTTTTGTATTTGGATTGGCTAGGCATTGGGGTAAGAATGGGTATCACAAGGTGTACACGAAAGGTCGTATCTGTCGATAGGTTTGCTTGGGTGGAGATAGTTCGATTTTTATTGCGCCATTCTTCTCCAAATTCCGCCATTATCCCGTTTATTTGTAAGGAATTTGAGAATCTGTTTTTTTTGTTTTTATATGGGAGGGAGGGACCTGGGTTAACTAAAATGTTGTCATGCATTTTTATGAAAGAATACGTGCTGGTTAGTATTGTCGCACCAATTTTTGGGTGGTCTTCGCGTTCTTGGTAGGACTGTAGATCTTTGGTATTGAAAGTTCCGCGTTCTCTTCCTGTTTCCGGGTTCTCTGGTACGTACGTTCCGGCCCGTATTTGTTTTTCAATAAGATAAAGTCCTTCGTAGATTTCCAGACATTTTTTTGTGATTTTCTCTTCTTTGTCCGATTGTCTTTGGGCTCTGACCATCACTTTGGATCCTACTGTGAAGTTCGTAATATGGTGGTTTTTGTTGAAGTTTTCTGCACGAGCTTTTCCCTTTCTTAGGATTCGTTCACTTACTAGCTTCAGTTTTCTCTCATAGAGCATATCCGCCTGTTTGTCCGGGAGTTGAAGCCATTGTGCTCATACCCTTTGAGGTTTTTTATTCAGTTTGATTTCTAAGGGAGTGAAGTCCGTTGTGTCATGGTGGACCAGCAGTGAAAACTACTAGGATTCCTTCCCTTTCCAAGGTTGTCACCCACTCATTGGATGTAAACTGTGTCCCCTGATCACCTATGATTTTCTTGGGCTTTCCATATTTTGGGAAATAATCTTTAAATAGTCGATTTATCGCTGCCTGTGTAGTATTTTTACGCACTGGGCATAATCTGACAAATTTGCTGAAAATGTCTATTGTTGATAGTATATACTTGAACCCGCCTCTCGTTGCTGGTAGTGGCCCGTAATAATCGATGGAGATGGCCTCGTTTGGTTTAGATGCTGTGATTGTTTGCATTTCTGAGAAGCTCGTTTGGTTTGCGACCTTGTTTCTCTGACAGCAATCGCAACTCGCTAGGCTTTTCCTTATTGTCCTTGCGAATTTCGGGTAATGAGAATATTCCATCAACATCTTATAACACTTTCTTGCCCCTATGTGTGCGTAAATTTCGTGGCATTCATCAATAAGTGTATGCACTATGTTTTGTGGGATGCAGAGTTTTTTGGATTCGCCAATTTTTATGTACAGGGTGTTATCGTGAATCTTGTATCTCGTTGATTTTCCGGATTCTGCTGCTGAAATTTTCACTTTTAACATTGGGTCCCTTTGTTGCTCTTGAGAGATGTTTTTTTATAAAATTGCGTAACTTGGACGAGGGTTTTTTAGCGAGCGAGTGAATAAATATGCCTCCGTTATCCGGTGCAAAAGGTAGGTAGTCAGAATCGAGAGTGATTCTGCTCAAAGCGTCTGCAGCTGCATTGGCTTTTCCATCTATATACTCGATTTCTAATCTATAGTCTTGGATTGCCAATGCCCATCTCGTTATTCTGGTGCTAGTGAATCTGCAGGTCATCAGAAACGTGAGAGCCCGGTGATCTGTGCGGACTACCACCTTAGCCCCTAGAATATATGTTCTAAATTTGGTCAAGGGCCATACCACCGCCAGTATTGTGCCAGAATTGCTCCTAAGGCGAAACCGCTGGCATCTGTATATAGGTAATATGGACGAGATAGATTAGGAAACACCATAATGACTGTTTCGCAATAAAGGGCCCTTGCCGTCTGGAAAGCCATTTCATGTTCTTCATTCCATTTCCAGGCTGTATTTTTCTTCAGTAAATTGTGGAGAGGGGTTACTGTTTGCGCGTGCAGTTGACTAAATTTTGTGTAAAAATTAATGAATCCCAGGATTCCGATTCTGCATAAGGCAAGGTCTAAACCTCTTACTAAAGCAGCGGTGCTTGTTTTTAACCCAAAAGGTGTGACCAGCAATTTCAAGAGCCTCTCGTGGGAGGCCCTGGAGCCCCTTGCGAGAGACTTTCGTAACTCTCGTGAGAGGTTCTAGAGATCTTTGCGAGAGGCTCTGAAGCTCCTCATAAGATGCTCTGGAGGTCCTCATGGGAGACTCTGGTGGTCCACGTGAGAGGCTCTCGAGTCTCTCGTGGAAGGAACTGGAGCCCCTTGAGATACGCTCTAAATTCCCTAGCGAGATGCTCTAAAGGCCCTTGTGGGAGACTCTGAAAGGTCTTCGTAGGAGACACTCGAGCCCCTGGCGAGAGGTTACGGTGACCCTCGTGACAGGCTCTCGAGTCCCTGGTGGGACGCTTTGGAGACTCTCTAAACGGGCAACAACAAAGACTAGTCACGGCTCTAAATTAAAGAAAAAAAATTCACCACAATTTCCAGTGAAATTTTTACGAATTTTTAAGCCAGTAAAACGTGTTTTGAAAAAAGTGGCACTTCCATGGTTATGCCGTGAAAAACTTTATTTTATAATCGTGAGGAGTGACTGAATTACGGTGCATGACAAAATATTTTGTCGTATTACTAGTCTAATTTACACAAAGTAGATGAAAATGTAAATCTAAAATTTTTATTAATTACGAAAATAAAACTTTAAACATTTTTGAAGATTATTCTAAATAATCTTTTAAAATACTAAGTTCATCAACAAATAGTAAAAGAAAACATTTATAGAATAAAGATATTTATTGAATATTGAAGCCTTTTATTGAGAAGAAAAGTCGTTTATTCATTACGTATGTTTTTTTTCTAGATTCAACTCGAACTTCATCTAAAACTTTACAATAGAACGTACTCGAGTAATCTCAAACGCTGATCTTCAAAAGTACACCAAATTCGGTATTATTTTGAGTTGCAATTGAGATACGAAAACAAATGAAGGAACAATGAAAATTCTCATTGCTCTAAATTAGATCAAACTAATTTCACTCCAATGATTTTCTGTTTGAAAAGTACATGGTAAGATATTTTTCAAAAATACCTATTGTTTAAAAAATTCTTTCATGGTAATATTTGTTTTTGATTGACTATTTTGTGAATTTCTTGTACGCAATAATTAGATAAAGCTTAAGTTACAAGTTTAGAATTTGAAGAAGAAATATTTAACAGTTTTTCGAACAAATTGAAATAATTGCATGTTTAAAACTTATAATTACAATTGAGAAGAATAATCAGTTTTAGGTTATGTTATTAGTTTTCTTCTCTATCTTAACTACTCTTAAAAGTCCCCTATTTTTCTGAAAAAAATCCCTTAATTTCCAGTATTCCTGAGAACTGCAAAATGCGTCTCAAGTCTTTCTAATGACCAAGCAGCTCATGAGACATATCGAGTCTACGCAGAAGAAGAAACATTCAAGGCATGGTTTTTATTTAACCTTTCCTTCCAACATGGGGCCCAGATCATGTGACAAGCAGAGATTTAAGTCCACACCAATCTAGCGCCATTAAATGGCGCTATCTACAATATCTACAACATCCGACGGAGCAGAGTGGGTGTACTCAATAAGTGCCAAATTCTTGGAATTATACTCCCCTACAGCGCCGTCAGACTAGCACTTACCGGGAGTGTACTGTAATTAAAAAAAGGCTGTGTATAGATTTCAGGTGCCAGGCGCTAGGTTGATATCCGGTAGATTGCTCTGATTGGTTACACGGCAGTAGGCGCGGTCTGCCATACAGCAGCTCTAAGTCCGGCTGAGTAAACTTCTTATTTTCTTAAGACTTGCACGAGCCATAACCTCGGAGTGAAGTATTTTATAATTTGGAAGAAGATAAGTGTAACTTTTTTTACATACTTGCAAGTGTAATCGTTTATTGGAAATTAGATATTTGGTGTTTTCGATTTTATCTTTTCTTGTTCATTTACCTTATCATTCTTTTATTACTAAGAACATTTTTATATATAATTCTGTTTGTTGGAGTTGTAGCCAGTTATTATTTTAGAAGTGTATAAATTATTTGTTTTTGCTAAGTTTAAATTGTGTAAAACTTCTGTTGTAATGAAACTACCACGAATTGTATTTATTGTAGAGAATATTTTTTGCAACAAAATAAGTCGCGTAAAGGACAAAGATTAAATCTAAAATTTTACTTGTTAGCTACAACGAATACATATCGTAAACACCAACTAAGCTCTTTTATATGTACGATGAGCAGTTAAATATTCAACTAATAATGAAAATTAATACTCAACACAAAATTGATTTCCGAATAGTATTTGTAACTCATTGTGGGATGCTTCAAAGCCAAAATTAATTCCTGAAGTCAATTGGGAAAATACTTTTTCTTTTATATCATGTTTAATGACGTTTGAAGATCAAAAGTAAATTTTGGAGCTGATCATTATTATGTTTTATATATTTTTTAAAATAACTTTTATTTGATTCAGAAAAAGGAATATTAAATTAATTTTTGAAAAAGTACTTCAAATTAAAATTTATTCAATAAAGATAAAATTCTGTCATATAAAAAGTTTATGATCACAATTTCCTATGTTATTAAACATAAAAATGTGACATCTTAAATTGAGAAATGCACTGTAAAAACTAGAGATCTCTTTTCAATGGTATCATTTTTTTCGTGTCCTGTTTTTAAATATAATTATTTCATGCTATTATTTTCAATGTAAGACAAATGAATCTGGGTTCTCACCAGTAGTATCATTTTAGTACCACTCGAGACTGTTTTTTCTCAGTCTTATTGTAATACCTGAAACAATCCCTGAAATAATACTTTTTTTTACAGTGACGTATTTAAATTCAGAGATCAACTTAAAGTAAGCAAAAATGTATACATGAATTTAAGTGAAGTTAATCTGAATTTAAGAAAGTGTATGATTAAATTCTGAAAAGAAATCCTTATGAAAAACGATTAAAAACTTTTGACACTTTAAATATGTACTGGAAAAATGTCTAGAAAGGGGAATTTAAGGCGACGAGGATAGTGTTTTCCAGAATGACAAAGAAAAAAATTATGAAACCGTAATGTGCGAAATAAAATATTCCAAAATCAATTCGCAATCAATTTGTAGTAGGTACTTATTTTCATTAATAGTTGAATATTGAATTGTTCATTGTACATATAAAAGAGCTTTGCTGGTGTTTGCTATTTTATTCGTTGTAGATAACAATTATAATTTTATATTTAACATTTATCATTGACGCGGCTTATTTTGTTCCTGAAAATATTCTCTACAATAAATACAATTCGTGGTAGTTTCATTACAACAGAAGTTTTACACAAATTAAACTTATCAAAAACAAATAATTTATACACTTCTAAAATAATAACTGGCCATAACTCACACAAATAGAATTATATAAAAAACTTCTTAGTAATAAAAGAATGATAAAGTAAATGTACAAGGAAAGATAAAATCGGAAACACCAAATAACTCATTTTTAATAAACAATTACACATGGAAGTTTGTAGAAAAAGTCTACTTCGCTTTGATGCTGCTGTCTGAGAGACCCCGCCCACTGCCGTTTAACCAATCAGAGCAATCTACCGGATACCAACATAGTGCCCGGCACCGGACATCTATATACAGCCTTAAAAAAACATGAAAAACGCTAAAAAAACATTACAAACAATAAAAAACGCGACCTGTGGTCTAATTTGTCTACGAAACTCTATTCATGGATGAATGTGAATAAGAAAAGCTGGAATGTCAGTTGCCGTAAATGCTACATTCATGGGAGATTCTGGAGGCCCTAGTAAGAGGCTTTGGAGATCATTGTGGAAGGCACTGGAGCTTCTTGCGATACGCTATGGAGTCCCTTGTGGGAGGCTCTCGTGGCCTTCGTGAGAAGCTCTGGTAGCTCTTGTGAGAGGCTTTAAAGATCCTTGTAGCAGTTTCTAGAGCCTCTCGTGGGAGGCCCTGGAGCCCCTTGCGAAAGACTCTCGTAACTCTCGTGAGAGGTTCTTGAGATGGGAGACTCTGGTGGTCCTCGTGAGAGGCTCTCGAGTCCCTCGTGGGAGGAACTGGAGCCCCTTGCGATACGTTCTAAATTCCCTTGCGAGATGCTCTGCAGGTCCTTGTGGGAGACTCTAAAAGCTCTTCGTAGGAGACACTTGAGATCCTTGCACGAGGTTTCAGTGACCCTTGTGAAAGGCTCTGGAGTCTCTGATGGGACGCTTTGGAGACCCTTGTAGGATGCTCTGAAGAGTTTCATAAGAGTATCTGAATCCGCCTAAGGGAGGCTCTGCAGGCTTCCGTAGTAGGCTCTGGAGTCTTTCGCGGGATACTTTGATGGACCTCATGAGAGGATCAAGCGGCGCTTTCGACAGGCTCTGGAGTACCTCGCGGGGGGATCTGGAGGCCCTCGTAGGAAGCTCTAGAGGGTCTCATGCGAACATCTGGAGTCCCTCGTGAGAGGCCCTGGTGGCCCTCGTGAAAGACTCTGGAGATCCTCGTGAAATACCCTGGAGCCCCTCGTGGGAGAATATGGAGTTTCTTGTCAGAGGCTCTTGTGGCCTTTAGGAGAGGCTCTTCAGTCCCTTTGAGAGTGCCACTGAAGTCCCTTGCGAGAGGCTTTGGCGGCTCACCTCCGAGGCTCTGCAGGCTTTCATAGTAGGCTCTGGAGTCTCTCGCGAGAGAATCTGATGGTCCTAATGAGAGGATCTAGAGGCGCTTCGTTATGCTTCGAGGTCAAGGAATTTATATTGTACGGGTAAGTAAGGGATGTGTAGGAAGGGATGGATTTTAGATCCATAGAGAAATCGCCGTTAAAAAAACTTAAAAACACTAAAAAACATTTAAAAGGCTAAAAAACATTACAAACACTAAAAAAACGCGACCTGTGGTCTAATTTGTCTACGAAACTCTATTCATGGATGAATGTGAATAAGAAAAGCTGGAATGTCAGTTGCCGTAAATGCTACATTCATGGGAGATTCTGCAGGCCCTAGTAAGAGGCTTTGGAGATCATTGTGGAAGGCACTGGAGCTTCTTGCGATACGCTATGGAGTCCCTTGTGGGAGGCTCTGGTGGCCTTCGTGAGAAGCTCTGGTAGCTCTTGTGAGAGGCTTTAAAGATCCTTGTAGCAGTCTCTAGAGCCTCTCTTGGGAGGCCCTGGAGCCCCTTGCGAAAGACTTTCGTGACTATCGTGAGAGGTTCTTGAGATCTTTGCGAGAGGCTCTAAAAATAAGATGCTGTGGAGGTCCTCATGGGAGACTCTGGTGGTCCTCGTGAGAGACTCTCGAGTCCCTCGTGGGAGGAACTGGAGCCCCTTGCGATACGTTCTAAATTCCCTTGCGAGATGCTCTGGAGGTCCTTGTGGGAGACTCTGAAAGCTCTTCGTAGGAGACACTTGAGCCCCTTGCACGAGGTTTCAGTGACCCTTGTGAAAGGCTCTGGAGTCCCTGATGGGACGCTTTGGAGACCCTTGTAGGATGCTCTGAAGAGTTTCATGAGAGTATCTTGATCCGCCTAAGGGAGGCTCTGCAGGCTTCCGTAGTAGGCTCTGGGGTCTTTCGCGGGATACTTTGATGGACCTCATGAGAGGATCAAGCGGCGCTTTCGACAGGCTCTGGAGTACCTCGCGGGGGGATCTGTAGGCCCTCGTAGGAAGCTCTAGAGGGTCTCATGCGAGCATCTGGAGTCCCTCGTAAGAGGCCCTGGTGGCCCTCGTGAAAGACTCTGGAGATCCTCGTGAAATACCCTGGAGCCCCTCGTGGGAGGATATAGAGTTTCTTGTGAGAGGCTCTTGTGGTCTTTAGGAGAGGCTCTTCAGTCCCTTTGAGAGCGCCACTGAAGTCCCTTGCGAGAGGCTTTGGCGGCTCACCTCCGAGGC
>CAKNWW010316748.1:0-14013 GCA_932074435.1 Andricus kollari | reverse complement strand
CAATTAACGTACAGAAAATATTTTCATTTTAAAATCATGCACAAAGTGTAAGGTTCGAGTGAATATAACCGCGATTGTTTAGGATGGAAATTACAGAAGTTATTCCATTTGTTTACGAGACAAAAACGTACTATTCTTTTGCAGTCAGTTTTAATTAACTTAATACCCTAAAAGCAATTAGCTACTGAGCGTGCATGGCACTATAACTCTTTAGGATTGAAATTTGTTCACTTTCATGGCTTTGCGACCGCCTTAAAAAAAGTTAGCCCCACCGAAACAACGGTACCTTTTTTATAAACAAATATCTTTTCTAAAAAATTATAGATTATGTTGAGCTCAAATTTTACACATACTCTCAGCTTAGCAAAATACACATTTTCCTGCACTTAAATAGATGTGCATACACTTTTTGCAAAAATATCTAGATTTTGCGAAACGGCCATTTTTGCCGGTTTTTATTAATTTGTGAGGGAACAAATCAAACAATTCCAATGTGCGACCTACCAAATGAAAGATCTTTTCAAGACCTTCAATTTATAATTAAACTTTTTTTTCGCAAATCAATACCTTGATCGCAATCTCCCAAAAACATGATTTCGCCAACTTTGAACATTGCGCAATTCCTTCTGAACACATATTTTTGCCTGCAAACATACAAGCCTTCGTTCCAGGCATGAACACTACATGATGACATACCTCGTTTTCATTCTAAAATTTTGTGGTGAAAAGGCACCTTTTTGATCTTCGTTCCCTGGACTAATATGCAAGCTAATGTTTCGGAGAGACCCTTTCACTGATGTTACGTCCTGAGACAAAATGTCGTATAAAACTTATATCCACAAGCTCAGGATCCTCGGGAACGCCAGTATTGTTCCTTTCTTCATATGAATCTTGGCACACGTGTTGAATCCAAAGTCTATACCAATCTCTCCTCTGTACCCCTTGACAATATTTTAAGCAAGTTAAAGTTTGCTTGCACCAGAAGCATAAATCTTCAGTTCATCCATTTAAAATACATTAGTGACTTTATGCTCGCGCTGATTAGTGTCGCCGCAGAGGTATCCAGGAGAATTGCATAGTGCTAGAGATAGAGGCAGAGGCTGTTCGTTGTCACACGATAATTTCCAGATGAGATAGTAAAACTAGTTTTATAAAGGGGCATTAACCTCTCTATGCATCTCACTATGTGTGGATGAATTTTCAAGCTTTTCAACAGACAGATGATAAGTTTGTGAGAGGTTGAATCAAAAGCTTTCCTGCAGTCAACTCAGGCTATTGACAGGATGTACTAATGGGCTGCTGCGTCTTTGCAGACGCACCTGTCAGTTAGTACGTTCTCTCGGCATCCTGCTACACCTTTTCTCGAGCCACGCAGTTCGTACATCTCTCTCCAAACAGGCTCAATCCTTTGAACAGTCCTGGCATTTAAGGCCAATTAAGGATCTTAGACAGCGTGTTCAAACAAATTATTGGCCTGTAATTTTCTGGGTTGGATAAGTCGCCGTTTTTCAGTAGAAGTATAGTGCGTCCTAACACCAGC
The DNA here is from genome assembly GCA_932074435.1 of Andricus kollari. Classification (NCBI taxonomy): domain Eukaryota; kingdom Metazoa; phylum Arthropoda; class Insecta; order Hymenoptera; family Cynipidae; genus Andricus; species Andricus kollari. The sequence continues at coordinate 12,473 of CAKNWW010316748.1, read as the reverse complement.
CACTGCAGCATGGGCGTCTCCGATATTAAATACGAGGTGAATATGCGAGCCAGATGTGGGTGTGTAGAAGTAAACTTCTTCCACCAGAAGTTCTTGATAAGAACTAGTCCTGCAGCAGAAGAGTGCTTCGTGCCTCTAAGTGCTTCTTTCATCTCTTCGGCAGTGATTGGTGGACATTTCTCCTTAGATGTTATAAGATTGTCGCAAAGCCCCTTCAAGCGGATGATACTACTAGTATCTCCTTCCAACTTCAGTGTTTTCGAGATCTTGTATACCTCTCTCAAAAATGTCTCTGCTTCGTTGGGCTTGATTGGATTTTGACAGGAACAGGGAGATCGCTGAAGAGCAGTGATGATTCAGCGAGAAACTGATGATTCTACCTGACCCATATCCCCTTCTTCTGTATTCTCCTTCTTGCGTTAGATAACAGCCGTCTTTTATCATCAATGTGTTGCTTGATTGGCAGCAGCTTTGACTTGTTCACTGTGTGATGGTAGATCCTCAGTTCTTGGGCGAACTTTCGAACCCTTTGAAATAGATGCAAGCGTCTTTTGGTCTGTCTATCCAGCGTCGGTTTTCGCCTTCGACTTGAATCAGCCAAAGCTCTCGCAGCACCATAAACTGAATAATTGATGGTCCAGAGGTCGGGCACTTCCGAGATAACATCACGAAGGGAGATATCCATTTCAGCCAAAGGACCTGGATATTAATGTTCCTTCTTGTCCTAAAATCGCCATCATCTCTCAGGAGGTGCCTGCTTTCCGCAGTTGGTCTTAATATCGCTTCCTCCTTATCGTCCGCGGCTAGTTCATACAGCGTTTGGGGATGTAATCCGCGTACATATTCCTTTTTTCGAGAGGTAGACGACTTAATTTCGCAATGTTTGTTGCAAAACGTGCTGAAGCTCTGGGTGTTCTTCCGGCAACACAGAGTATGCATGCGCGCCATAAAGCCTTCGTGAACAGGGATAATGCTGGCATCGTAGCAGTCTAGCAAGTCATCCTTGAGTTGATTCGTCCACTCAATGTGCGCGTGTGGCCGGTTTGTCGTCGTGCTTCCATCTACATTATTTTTAGCATCCCGAATTCTAGGGTGATTTACACTGTTTGCTGACCCATTGTCGGGTGCTCTGCGCGTTCGATCATTTTGAACCGCATCTACAGCTTTTGTATGGTTTGGTGCTGTCATTGTTGTTTCCACGGGCAGCTAGGGAATCGGGTTCGTCCATCCTTGCAGAGCACCGCATGCAAGAATAAGGCTGCATACTCTGAGAGGTCGCCCGGTATCCGTGAGTCACCGTTTAAGATACATCACCCAGATGCCATTCAGCTTTAAGCATGATTATTACACCTCCGCTCGGGGGTTAATCCTTCGCGGACTATCCTGAACAATCGTCTGCGACTGCCTATTAATTATTGTAACCATATTCAGCAGGAACCCTTGTTACAGGGACCCTCTATCTGCAACCCGAGGATAATAATTATTACAGAATATGTTAACGAATTTTAATTTTTTCGTATCTCGTAACGAAATACATTAGTTAACAACTACGATTTTAAATTATCGATATAAGTCATTGTTTGTTTATTCATCAGGGCTATTCGTTTAAGTATTGATTTTGTTGTTCAAAATAGATTAGTCAAAATCGAAAGTTTCAATACTCGATATGTCATTGCGCGCTTAGTCTTCAGGACTATTCATATAATTATTGACTACTTTTCTTTTGCGGAATTTATTTCATAGATATAAGGCATCCATGCCATAAATAAAGCGTTGATTAATTTTTGTTACCCGCAATCTTAGAGTTGTTGATTCATGACTCCCAGTTACTTTGTTCATCCCAGCTCAATCTTCCTTACCCCGCCACTCTCTTTGTTGGGCTAGCCGATGTTTAGGGAGCAAAATTAATAAAGAATAACTGAAAATTTAACTTCGAAAAATAAAATCATGACTTATTTGGTCATTTGGAGTCAAGCTAGTTTGCGAACGACCTGACGCCCTTCAGGCATATTAAACTTAAATTCAAAGTAAAGTTAGATGCCAGAATTAAAAATTCAGGATTGGCCTATGCTTAGCCAATAGCTTTCAATGTCAAAAAGCAAGGTAATATTGATTAGACACATTTTTAATGCGTTTAACTAAAAAAATATTTAGACACTTTTCTTAAAGTAGGAAATGGCTTCAGAAACGACGTACAAAAATACGTAACAAAGGACGTACAAATAAACGTAGAAAAGGCTTCTGGGCCTTCTCTTTATCTGATGAGAATTTTGTATTCCACATTTCTTTTAACTAATACCACTTGTGTGAAAAAACTACTTATTGCTAAATGGTCGATTGCCTTTCGTAATACTTACATCACAAGACAATGAATTCCCAGTAAAATAAAGACATATCTCAGTAATTACTTTTTAGTAGAATGTCTTCTACAATACATAAGATGCAGTCTTAATATAAAAATGCGATGCTTAAATAATTAAAAAACAATGAAGGACAAAATTTAAAGAGATCGGTTAGATTGTAAGGAGGTGAATGATGATTTGTCGGTGTTGTCACTTTCAACTAAACAGCTACCTAGCATCATTTTAATGCGTTTTATTGCGCTTCTGTGCATTCCAAAGCATTCAGACAAAAATGTAATTAAAACGCATTGAAACGTTTCAACACGTTCCAATCAAGTCCTTCTTACCGGGTATATACAGCTTTAAGAATTCTAGGATTGCTCAGCAAGGCATTCAAGAAGCAAAAGAGCAACTCAAACCTTCGCGAAAATGCATGGCAATTTGAAACAGTATAAATTTGATGTTACCGGGAATGAACACGTGGCGTATGGTCGCCACAAGAAATTAACAGCGACAAATTCACGATAGTTTATCGGAGTTTCCACGGACTTTGCACTAACCACGTATGTGTCGTGTATACCCATTTTTGGCTATTGCCACATGTATTTAGTCGTATATATATATAGGACATTTGGCGCAGAATTTTGACATTTTTCGTACTTATTTAGGGAAATAAAATTTATTACGCGTATCATTAAATTTAGTATATGCGAAGCAACTAACAAAAATCAGGTAGGATCCTAATATCCGAATCTATTGTATGTATTAATTTCTGTAAGGGACCAGTACATGTTCCTGTACGTAGTGCTTTGCCAAGGTTTCACATAGGAGTCGTCAACGGATCCTGTATAACATCATGTAGAGACAGCTATTAGCTGTCAGAATCCCTAGTATAGTATAGCTTATTAATATTAATTGAAATTGAATTTCAGCATACAAATTCTGACAGGCGTATGAAGAGTACATTTGGTTGGGCAAGAATAGATATTGTAACGATGCTTGTATGCTGTGTTTTTCTTGCATCGTTTTGTTTTTCTCTACTTATGGAAGCACTGCAAACATTAATTCATATTGACCACCTAGATGCTATGCATCACCCACTTCCAGTAATGTGTATTGGTGCTTCAGGAATCCTATTAAATGCTTTTTGTTACATTCTGATTGGAGGTTATACTTTTAACCAAGGTATTCACTTACACGTTACCAAACCTGGAAAAGTAATTTCAAACAGGTATGTAGCAAACTTTCTCAAGCTTTAAGTTGCTCAAAGCGAATATTTGCATATACTTGTCACGTGTATTTTGTTTAGCTTATCTACTATCTTACTTACACAAGTTCTTCGACTTTATATCTGACTCTTTAAATCCTGTGCCTAATGGGCCAGGAAAGGTAAAAAATTGGCCTGTTCCAGTCTGTTACGGCCTGTTATGGCCTGTTCGTGTATAATAAATATATTATCATTTTCTAGATACAGTGAAACTCAGACGTAACGCACCCGGGTATATCCCTTCCGAGAATTGACGCCACGACGCAGGTATGAGTAAGTGGAGCTGCGGGGGGTGTGCGGTGTTCACTCATGCGTGATGAAACATGAGCGTTGCGGTAAGGCGCTGTAGTCTAACGGCCTACCTGTCTAACTGCGCCATGGCGTTGTTACATAGCGAATAGGCACGATGGCGAGCTCGCGTCGACCAATAGTAGGGCTTTGGTGCTTAAGGCGATGCAGCCGATGGGACTGATCGGATTATTTGGTGCGATCTAATGAGTGTCTTTGACTTTGACAACAGCGCCATCTGACACGTAAATATATATCGCAAAGTAATATCGCGAAGTTATTGAAGAAATGTTCATGAAAAAGAGCAGTGAATATCAATTCATTTTAATAAGAAAGGTATAATACGGTTTAAAATTAATTATTTACTGTAAGATTTCTTGTTAATATTAAATTCAAATTTCTTCTGAATTGGTGGCGCTGTCGTTGGCTGTCGCCAACAGGCTCTACGATTCGACAAAAAAAACAAAGAAGAAGTATTCGATAGACAGAAATAAGGAGAATATGATCGTTTCGAAACGAAAAGACCTGTCATTGGCACACAATCGGTTCGTCTCTGTCTATCGCGCATGGTAAAAAGAGAGGTCCGATAGCCTTGAGGCATCGAAGTCCCACTGCAGTGTTTCATAACGTCAAACTGTCAATTGTTGACGTGAGAATCGTAAAAACTGTCTTATTCGTAAACAGTTAATATAATATTTATAAAAGTAAGTTATTTTCTGGTAAATAAATTCTTCGTATGTCTGATTCTGTAACTGCGTCATCATTATGCGCTATATACGCAAAAGTGCTTAGTTCACACTTGAAGTATTGACGTGCAGTGTTTCGGTAAAAATAGTAATGTGTTTTTGGATGCTGCTGTCTTTGAATGGCTTAATCAAGTGAGCGACAGAGTATCTGGACCAATTATTCAAGAGAAAGCTCTATTTTTAAACGAGATGCTCAACGGCCCGCAAACGTTTAAAGTATGGAGGCGGGAAACACATTTATTTTAACGAGTAACAGCAAACTTTGTTTCTTATCTCCGTTAAATATTTAGTTTACCCTTGTCACCGTATTAGAAAAACAATTTTCAAAATATGCTTAATTCTTTGTAAAACTTGTAATAAATTCCAATGTTTTCAGTTAATTTTGTACATCCTAATAGCTGTGAAATTATATATGCAGGAACCAATTTACTTTATATACTTTTTTAAATTCTAAACAAAAGAGAAGTCATGTAGACTTCTCTGCAACTTCTTCCGCAACTGGCATTTAAAAATTACACCGTCTCCCAGTAGAACCGTAGTGAACCACACCCATGGCCGTGTGTCACGACCGTGAGATGGGTCTTGATACCCCTCCACCTTTTACTTCTCATTGCCAGTGACCGAATTGCCATTGCCGAGAATTCCATCACGAGAATAGTTCGTTTCTCGAAGTATTGGAGAATGATGTCACGCCTCGAGTGTTCAATGGAGACTGCTGTCCGAAAATCATAGTTCCAGAAAATTTGGCACTTCTCGTTTTGGACACTTGACTCTATCTCCCTCGGTGCGTTCGACAGGGCAGGAACGCGGCCAACACCGTAAGAGCGACAAACATGGTAGTAAAGCATTCTCAGGGCATAATATTTTCACCTCTGCTTTCTTTATTTCGGCTTTTATAAGTGAAGCATCTATATGGAGTAATGCACTTTCCTCACTTCTGATGTTCAAGTTCAGGCCAAGGGTCTCGGCCACCTACTCCGCAGCTTTGTAAAACAACACTCCTTTGCCAATCATGTCGTGTTTCCTGTCCATTTTTAGGAGAGTATCTCTGCCATTTGCAACTATGTAAGCTGTATTCAGAACAATTCGGTTATGACGACATTAGATATTCAGAATCCCGCTGACGAAGGAAGGGACGAATTGATATGCAGCTCTTAGGGGCCATTCATTAATTACGTAAGGGTCCCGAGGAGAATTTTTTTCTTCTAAATCTCTACATGAGCAGCTTTGAATCGTTCAGTGCGTGATTGTCGATCCTCAATTCTTGGGCGAAAGACTTTCCGTGAACGGTCTACCAGATCTTATGTAGTCAATCACACACAGAACATGGGACGCATTCTGTCTTGTCCATTCATTCTTCTTGATTAGTTGATGCAAGCGTTTTTTGGTCCGTTGATTTAACGTCGGTTTTAGCCTTCGATTTGAATCAGCCAAAGCTCTCGCGGCACCACAAATTGAACAATTGATCGCCAAGAGGTCCGACTTCTCCGAGATATCCTCACGAAGGGAGGCATGCATTTCAGGCAGATCTTTGGGCTTAGGAGGAACCAGGATGCCAATGTCCCTCCGTGTCCTAAAATCGCGATCATCTTTCAGCTTTACTTGCTTTCGGCGGTTGGTCTTAATGTCGCTTTCTCCTCTTCGTCTGCGTCTTTTTCATATAGCGGTTGAGGAAGCGCTCCGCGTACATATCCATTTTTTCGGAAATGGCTTGATTTCGCAAAGACTGATGCGAAACATGCTGAAGCTCTGGGTATCTCTGGCACCACAGAGTGAGCATACGCGCTGTAAAGCCTTCGTGAACAGGGATAATGCTGGCATCGTAGCAGTCCAGAAAGTCATCCTTGAGTTGATTCGTCCACTCAATGTGGGCGTTTCGCCAGTTCGTCGTCCTGTTTCCATCTACATTATGTTCAGCACCCCGAACTCGGGTGCTCTGCGCGTTCGATCGTTTTGTACCGTATCTAAAATTTTTTGGTGATTTGGTGGTGTCATTATTGTTCCCACGAGCAGCTAGGAAAATTGTTCGTCTGTCCTTGTAGAGCCCCGCATGCAAGGATAAGGCTGCGTAATCTGAGAGGTCGCCCGTTATTCTAGAATTACCGTTTAAGACACCTAACCCAGGTGAAATTCAGCTTTCGGCACTGTTGTTACTACTCCGCTTAGGGGTTATTCCTTCGGGCCTATTTTAGGAAAATTATTTGTTTTCTCCGAAGAAAAGACTTAAAAGAAGTCGCTATCCATCAGAATTATTGCAGATATATAGTATACCGAATGGAAAATAACCATTGGTTAGCAATAACCATTATTATAAATATTCTTATAAACCAATTGTATTTTTTTCGTAGTTGTGTTTTTCTCATCAAAGAACTTGCAAAGTAATCCTGAATTATAATAAATAGCTGCAAAAGAATATAAATGTTACATATGTGTTATATGTTGTTATATTTTGTTTGCAAAAATATCTCCACATAGGAATAAGTCGTGAAAAAACCTCTTATTTCCATAGAAAAAAAATTTGTCTTAACAATTTTGTTTATAAAAGTGGACCCGGCGGGTCCAATAGGCCTAATGGGTAAACGAGTAATCGAGCAGCCTCGGTCGCTTGTAGCAGCAGAAATTATGGGTTTGTTCTCGCCTAGTTGCTCTGTTTATCAGTATACTTTGGTTTTCCAAGACATGTTTACCAAATGGATCGAAGTTATGCCTCATATGAATGCCAATGCTGCTAACGTTACGAAATCGTTTTAAGAAACTGTTTTTTTTTTTTATATGGGGAACCCCTGAAGTACTGTTCACCTATAATAGCGCAGAGTTTGTGAACAAATTAATTTCAAAGGCCGCATCAGAAGTAGGGTTTAGGCACTCATGTACCCCACCGTATCATGCGCAAGCTAATCCCATAAAGAGGGTAAATCGCGTGTTAAAAACCCTATCATCTTTCGTAGAGGGTGATCACCATAGCTCGAATAAACACCTTCCTGATTTTCGCTTTTCATATAACACCGCTGTATATAGTTCCCTTCATGTGTCGCTAGCGCTTTTAAATTATAGTGGAGAGCCTAGACTGGCTAAATCGTTAAAAAGACAGGAAGAGAGAGCCCCCGATATCGTACCGGTAGCTGTAGAGAAATGGGAATGTAGGATTAAGATTTTACCGGCCCTTAGAGATCTACTCGACCATCACTTGGACGTAGCATCCAACAATCGGGAGAAGTTTTATAATCGTCGTAGTCAAGACATTCGTTATTAAGCAGGTGATATTGTTTGGCGTAGAACCCATATTTTGTCATCGGATGTAGATTATGTCGCAAAAAAGTTATCTCCGAAATATGCAGGTCCGTACAAAATTATAAAGTTAATATCACCGGGAGTTTATAAGAGCCAGGATGAGTCAGGAATAATTAAGAAGAATCATATTACAGATTTAAGACACTACTGTTCGGTTGATCCTAGCTTAATTAACAAAAAACCCTTTTCACTGCTCGGAGATGAAAGAGAAAATTCCCATGTTCCGACCGGGGACGGTTCAAGAGCTTCGGATGTACACGGGTTATACCTCCCGCAAGACATTCCTGAGACCGCAAATCCACAATCAGACGCCCCTGTTTCGAGCAAACAGCGAATCAGTCGACAGATTGAACTGGTTTCCGTGCTATGTCGGGATACCTCAGGATCATACGTTCAGGCCGGTACAAGTCCCGAGACATGAACGTCCGAAATTTCTTCCAAAACAAAGATGGGAAAGCCAAAAAAATCCCGAAGCTCAGGTGAGTCCGGAAGCACCACTGAACCCAACGCTACCGGAGATTTGTCGAGAACCGGAACGAACATCGCCATCAATCAATCTCCGAGCCGTAAAAGAGAAAGACCTCGCTGGAGAACGGTGGGTCTCCCGGTTGCATATCTCGTCCGCCGTAGTAGCCGGCTTAAAAGCAGAAAGTAGGTTGCGTCCTGAATCCTCTCCTATCTCAGGGCAGAGATGAAAGTCGGAATAGCGCGCTGGGAGCTGGACAACGGCGGCGAGATTTGAAGGCAGGAGACGGGAAACCCGGTGACCGGGGATAGAGCACAGCCTTCGCATAGAGACTTCGACAAGCCATATCCTCTTGCGAGCATCAAAGCTCAGGTTTCGGCCTTGCTCGGGTTACCTCTTGCTCCAGCTTAAGCGTCAACCTCGCAAGCGTCGATCTCGCAAGTGGATATCTTCAAGATGCCACCCCCTTTTGCGACTTTTAGATGTCATCTGTCAGGCCTAGTCCGTAGCCAGTTCCAATTCCTAGACCAGAAGGGAGTACCTATTCATCTCATGAACCGGATATCCGTCCTCCCCTGCCTCCCGTCTCTATGCCTCAATGGGGCATTGTCTGAACCTCTCCAGCACTTATTATCCCCTCTCGGAGCCAACGCTGGACTTTCGTTGAACAACCAACCGGAAAACAGGGAAGTTCTCGATGCGGACCATCCCATCATTAAGGTCCTGGCGGACGCCGTCTTCAAGAAGCTCTAATTCACGGGTTAGTTGTAAGGTTCTTGTCGTATTGATTACTATATGGCGTATACTTAATTGTAAGCATTTTTCATCTTGATTGATATCGTCCATGGCGAACGCCAGCTCAAAACCTGTATAATTAAGGAATGCGTATGGAAGTATTTGTAGTATGTTGAATGAGTGTGGATCGAGTAAATAGAGAATAGGTTTAATTTCTCTATTTATAGGAAAGGGTTTGAAATACGAAACTCTAATGTATAATTTAGATTAAAATAGGTACTTGAAGGGTTACTGTAAATCAGCGGCGGACTGGCGTGGACCCTCACCCCGTTGGTGTGGCACCCCTGAGGGCACTTGGGCGCCCCCCAGAACAGCCTCATGTACGAATCTATTTTTATAAACAAAAGATATTGAAAAATTAATAAAGCGCAACCAAAAATCTTCTTACCTAGAATTCAAAAACGCGCGCCTGTAAGCGTGTAGAGTTTCTATTGGTAGCAGTGATATATGAGCGACAAAACTTTTTTCTCAGTTTCCTATACTGCTGAATCAGCTGATTATTAATTGATGAAATATTTTTAAGAACGGATTTTACATCTTTCTGTCATTTATTGACTCAAAAAATGTTTGCATCAGTTTCTAGAAATTAAACCTCTAAACTACGTAAGTATAGATATAATGAATAAACAAAAAGTTGAAGACTTATTATTGAATTTTCAAAATAGTAGAATAATAATTTCGTTCATAAAATAAGGATATTATTTAACACAACTTGACAGAATGGTTTTAGTAGAATTTCATTTAATTTTTTTATATTACTTATTTGATAGATTTGTTAAACTATCGAATAAAAGTATAGCATTGTTTTCCTAAATATTAGGCAGTTCGGTAGTTGTATAAAAAATGAAATTTTGATCTTTTCCAGGGTATGATTGTTTAAGCTTGAATTGAAAATTTTGCAATAATGAGTTCTAATCAATTCTGGTTATATCATATAAATAATTGAATTTTTATTTTGAGAATGTTTAAATCTTAAAAAATGTACATCCATAGAAGATTATCTATGAATTTTGTGTTTGAAATTAGGAAATGAAAATATGGATAATACAAAATTGAAAGTTTTTAATATGGTCCTCTATAATCTGGTGTCCGTCTAAAATTAAAAAGTATTATATCTTTAAAATTCCAAAATAAAAGTAATAATTTATAATCTTTTATAATTATCTGACATTATCCACGGCTAGCCTCGATTAAGTTCAACTCAAAAGTAGGTGCACATCCAGTTTCTCTTTTGTACATGTTACAGGGGCCCCCCGGTTATTTTAAGCCAAAAAAAGAAAACAATCGTACTACGCGTTTTTGAGAAAAAAGAGTTTTTAATTTTTAGCTACTAAAAATCTAATTTTCCTAGAAAACGATGCAAAATATGAATAGCAGTTCTTAGTTTAGCTTGTTTCCAATCCTAAATCTGTAAAATTGTACCCATACAGGTGTTTATCCTGTATAATTCAACACATTTTTCGGAAAAGATAGACCAAAATCAATCAATTGTTAAAAATTCGTCTTCTTCCTAAAATCTATGCAAATGTACCCTTGCCAGATAATATTTCTATATAAAAGATAAAAATCTGGTAAGGGTATAATTTTATAGATTTCATGAACGGAAACAATTTTGCACTATGAACTACTATTCATAACCGGGAACATCGCCGAAACAAGTATAAGAGAAAAACTGAATGTGCAAGTACTTTTGGGTTGAACTTAATCGAGGCTAGCCTTGGTAGTAATTTTAAGATAAGTCTTTTTGTCAAAATATTTTTGACCAGGGTTAGCAAAGAATTAATGACAGCGGTTTAAGAAGTTGAAATTACTGCTATAAATTATGATTTATTTGCACTAAATTCGAATGATATTATGAACTTCATTAAAAAAATCCGATCCTAAAGCCAACCTTAAATCTGGCCGTAAATCAGATCGAGAAATTGAAACATGATTTAGAGTGGGATTTAGAATCAGGGTTTTTAACAGAAATATTATAAACATAAGTCAAATATGGACCATCAAGTTTAAATTAGTTAAATTTTGGATCCCTGAGCTTTATGTGAAGAAAACCGAATCAAAACAAGTTTAAGTGATTAAAATTACAAATATTATTTTTAACTTCAGGCTTCATAAAGTGCTGATATACTGATATTATAACTTCATAAGTCGTATCCTCAGTTTAACACTTACCGCAGTGAGACTAATATAAATTCAAACTGATTACCATTTCTAACCATAACTGAATCTTTGAAGTATGATAAAAAAAAATAAACAACTAAGTTTAATTTTAGTTTCCAAAGGATATTAAATGCATCCGACGCAACTTGTTTAGTTTCTTCAAATTTATTCCAGACAGATTGTGAATGAGCGTTAACAGGTCGCGCGGTACTGAATAGTGACAATGCCAAAAATTACATTTAGGAAGTTAAAAATAACGAAACTGAGTGGTTTCAAATAGACTTCATTCAATTCAACCAAGAACTGAGCCGAGAAACGTAATACACCTTACATTTAACAAAGAACGTGTTTATACAAAAGAGAACGGTAAAAAACTAATCTGGATTTCTTATTGCAAAAACAGAGATCAACTGTTCTGCTGAATCTGTATGACTTTTGCCACTATTGACGAACGAACAAAAATTCCGTTTGGTCACGGATGGCGAAGCAAGCCATTGTGGGAAAGATGAAATGTTTATCGAAATATCGAACGTCATGAAACTGACTGATGCACACTTGAAAGAAACAGAAACTTTCTTTTTTTCAAAAGAATGTCGATAAGTTAACCATGCTCGATTACTGAGAATATAATTACAAACTCTACCGCTATAAGATAATCATAATTCATTTCTATTACCATACGAATGTATTTATATTCCTAATAGTTTAAAAGAACAATAACAAAATCAAAAGCAAACGTATGAAGTATGAATACACTCGTGTGTATAAACTAAAATAATGACTTTAGCAATACAAATATATGTATCATAATTGTTATAAGTGTATAACCCACTGAGAGGAAGAACCTGTATATAGTCAGACAAGGGAATGACCAAAAAGCTTCGGACTACATACATGGAAATAAGGATAAGTAGCATATAGAATAACTGTTCATGAGAGGACGAGAGTTGGAACGCGCAATTCAATAAGAACACCGAGACTTTCAGTGAAGCGGATGCATCAGTCTTCTGAGTCACTCACCGCGAGATATCAATATCGGCGAACGTGCCGTTTCACGAAACTCAAGAAGCGTGCCATTCCACGAAACTCAAGAAACGTGCCATTTCACGAAACTCAAG
>CAKNWW010316744.1:0-14666 GCA_932074435.1 Andricus kollari | reverse complement strand
GGATTTTAAATGCGCTCATATGCGCCACTCTTTAAATGATCAAAAAATCATAATCAACCCCCTCATTACCACTTCTCATCGATCAGCTCACACTCATACCTCCAAATAAACTTATTTGCAATATAAAAGTTGATAAAGAGCTTTTCGGATAGGATTTTGATTTCGCTAATATTTGCCACTTTTGAAATTAACAAAAAACCATAATCAACCCCCTCATTACCACTTCTCATCGATCAGCCCACGCTAATACCACCAAAAAAATTATTTGTGATATTGAAGTTGAGAAAGGGCTATGCGGATAAGATTTTGAGTTTGGTAATATTTTCCAGTTTTGACTATGAGAAAAAACCATAATCAACCCCCTCATTACCACTTCTCATCGATCAGCCCACGCTAATACCACAACATAAATTTATTTGTAATATAAAAGTTGATAAATGGCTTTTCGGGTAGGATTTTGGATTCGCTCATTACCGCTTCTCATACACCAGCCCACGCTGATATAACGAAAGAACTTTAATTGCAATATAAATGTTGATGAAGTGCTTTTCGGATAGGATTTCCAATGCGCACATATGCGCCACTTTTTAAATTATCAAAAAACCATAATCAACCTCCTCATTACCACTTCTCATCGATCAGCCCACGCTGATACCACCAAAAAAGTTATTTGTTATATCGAAGTTGAGAAAGGGCTATGCGGATAGGATTCTGAGTTTGGTAATATTTTCCAGTTTTGACTATAAGAAAAAACCATAATCAACCCCCTCATTACCACTTCTCATCGATCAGCCCACGCTAATACCACAACATACATTTATTTGTAATAGAAAAGTTGATAGAGGGCTTTTCGGGTAGCATTTTGGATTCGCTCATTACCGCTTCTCATACACCAGCCCACGCTGATATAACCAAATAACTTTAATTGCAATATAAATATAGATGACGTGCTTTTCGGATAGGATTTTAAATGCGCTCATATGCGCCACTCTTTAAATGATCAAAAAACCATAATCAACCCCCTCATTACCACTTCTCATCGATCAGCTCACACTCATACCTCCAAATAAACTTATTTGCAATATAAATGTTGATAAAGGGCTTTTCGGATAGGATTTTGATTTCGCTAATATTTGCCTCTTTTGAAATTAACAAAAAACCATAATCAACCCCCTCATTATCACTTCTCATCGATCAGCCCACGCTAATACCACCAAAAAAATTATTTGTGATATCGAAGTTGAGAAAGGGCTATGCGGATAAGATTTTGAGTTTGGTAATATTTTCCAGTTTTGACTATGAGAAAAAACCATAATCAACCCCCTCATTACCACTTCTCATCGATCAGCCCACGCTAATACCACAACATAAATTTATTTGTAATATAAAAGTTGATAAAGGGCTTTTCGGATAGGATTTTGATTTCGCTAATATTTGCCACTTTTGAAATTAACAAAAAACCATAATCAATCCCCTCATTACCACTTCTCATCGATCAGCCCACGCTGATACCACCAAAACAATTATTTGTGATATCGAAGTTGAGAAAGGGCTATGCGGATAAGATTTTGAGTTTGGTAATATTTTCCAGTTTTGACTATGAGAAAAAACCATAATCCTCATTACCACTTCTCATCGATCAGCCCACGCTAATACCACAACATAAATTTATTTGTAATATAAAAGTTGATAAATGGCTTTTCGGGTAGGATTTTGGATTCGCTCATTACCGCTTCTCATACACCAGCCCACGCTGATATAACGAAAGAACTGTAATTGCAATATAACTGTTGATGACGTGCTTTTCAGATAGGATTTCAAATGCGCTCATATGCGCCACTCTTTAAATGATCAAAAAACCATAATCAACCCCCTTATTACCACATATCATCGATCAGCTCACACTGATACCTCGAAATAAACTTATTTGCAATATAAAAGTTGATAAAGGGCTTTTCGGATAGGATTTTGAATGGCTAATATTTGCCACTTTTGACTATAACAAAAAACCATAATCAACCCCTATATTACCACTTCTAATCGATCATCCCACGCTGATACCACCAACAAAATTATTTGTAATATCAAAGTTGATGAAGGGCTATTCGGATAGGATTTTGAGTTTGCTAATATTTTCCAGTTTTGACTATAAGAACAAACCATTATCAATCCCCTCATTACCACTTCTCATCGATTAGCCCACACTGATACCACAACATAAATTTATTTGTAATATAAAAGTTGACAAAGGGCTTTTCGGGTAGGATTTTGTACTCGATAATATCAGTCACTTTTGTAATTACCAAAAAACCATAATCAATCCCCTCATTACCACTTCTCATCGACTAGCCCACGCTGATACCATCAAATAAATTTATTTGCAGTATAAAAGTTGATAAAGGGTTTTTCGGATAGGATTTTGGATTCGCTCATTACCGCTTCTCATACACCAGTCCACGCTGGTATAGCCAAATGACTTTAATTGCATTATAAAAGTTGACAAAGGGCTTTTCGGATAGGACTCCAAACGCGATCATATGCGCCACTTTTGAAATAAACAAAGAACCATAATCAACACCCTCATTATCACTTCTCATCCAGCAGCCCACGCTGATATAACCAAATAACTTTAATAGCAATGTAATTATTTGGTCATCACGTTGCAAAATGTTATGACCTCCATATATTGGGTAATTTTCAAGAAGTCCATAAAATTGTTATGGCGCATATGAGCGCTTTTGAAACATCATACGAAAACCCTAACATCATTGCGGATTAATAATTTTTTATTTTGTTGGTCGTCACTCTGAAAAATGTTATGACCTCCGTATCTTGGGCGATTTTCAAGAAATTTAGACAATTTTCATAGTGCATATGGATGCATTGGAAATCCCATACGAAAGTCTCTCCATATCCGTCATTTTAAAGTTCATATCACTTTCGAAGTTTTAAAACCAGCGTCTCACTGCCCCCCCCCCCCCCAATGCTATCTTTGTTAATTAGCTTGCGCACATTTTTTAGTTGTGGCGCATTTGAGCGCATATGACGTTATGACGGATAGCATGTGAGCGCATTTGCGGCACAATTCAGTGGGCTATAAAAGACCCATAAATTAAGAGTGTGGGGGGGGGGGGCTAGTGTAACTGTACTATAAGTGATAACACAAAAGTGGAATGTATAGGCATAATAATATAATTTTTTGAACCTATTTTCCTTTAAAAAACTTTAATTAAGTCGTTAAAACCTGCCCCTCCCATACTTTCTCTTGTCTCCTTCCCCTACATTCCCCACCGAAACATTCCCCTCTTGGAAAAAAGTACGACGGACGGATGGACGTTGTCAAAAACTTAGGTAAAAAAAGGAATAATACAAATATATTTGAAAAGTCCTTGTACAAAAGTTCTGTGAAACTACTGAATGATACTTACGCAGAAATATACCCTCTAACCACGATGAAAGTTCTCGCAACATTAACAGCTACTTTTTTCTGAAGTATTTCTTACCCCTCCCTTTGAAATTTGTGTAAGTCATTCTCTAGATCAGTTCGCGAGAAAAGAAGAAAAATGTTTCGCAGTTTATACATAATAGAAGAGCATTTTGCAAGGAAATCAATATCATGCGAAGAAATTGTCCTTTTGTCAGGGTTCGATTTGTGCATAATAAAAGACACGTCTTGGTTCGACAAAATGTATCCATATTCGTATCATCGGCAATTTGCATAACATAGTACTTTGAAACACGTAAAGCTATTCTCAGACCATTTTCTCGCTTCACGTATTATTTTTTATGGGAAGAATAGACGGGACACATCGATATAATAGCTGCAATTTTCTCCTTCATAAAATATGCAAGAGACCGGCGCAGTAGGCTTCTCACAATGTCATATCACAGGTTGAACTTGAAAGAGATGGTCTTAAAAACATTTTCCTCCTCGTTTCACTCTTATGTAGAAACATAAGAGCCACCTAACTTTGCAGTTATTGTATATTATTTTCAAGATGAAAAATACGTCTATTATTGCCGATGAAAAACTAAGACCGGACGATTCTGAGTAAAGCTGAAAAATACCAAACTTTTTTTTGGTAATACAAGCATTCAAAGAGACAAGCAAGAAAAAATACGGAAATACTACAAGTTCTAGTTCGTACTGTAATAATTAGCAATCAATATTTGCGGTAAGTTTATGTAGAAAAAATTCAATAATTCTGTAGAATTTCGGCAGACTCCACTAAAGGAAGATTATATAACTTTTTTACTTTCACTTACGCTTTCATTTTTTCGAAATGCACGCCGGTTGTATGTTTTTGTTTGATATTTTCATTCTCAAAGCAATTGAGAAAATCAAAGAACGTGAATTTAAAAAAAGTGTAAGTGGAAATGAAAGTGAAAAACTTACAGAATCGACCCCCAACAAATAAAGTGAATTTAAAAAAAGTATAAGGGGAAATAAAAGGTAAAAAATTACATATTTTCTCCCCCCCCCCCCCCATCTGCGGAATTTCCGTAAAAAGTGGTGAAAGAAGATTTTTATATTATTACCTGTTTGAACATTTTCTTCATCTTTATTTTAATTCTTCTTCCCGTTGAATAATATTGTTGTTTTTATCTATAGGAAAAGAAAAAATTTTATTTTGCCTAAATGTTTGTAAACGTTCGGCGTACCCCTAGTCATGGTAAATTATATCAATTCGGTAAATTTGCAAGGTATTTTGGGAAGTTTTCCGAAAATAGCCTCGGGGTAATTTCGTAAAGATTACGGTAAATTTTGTTACGTATTGTGAGAATTTTTCCCAAAATAACTTCAGGAGAAATCCATAACGATTTTGATAATTTTTCAAGTGTTTCGTAAATTTTCTTGAAACCTATTCCGGGTTTCCTAACAATTTCCGTCAATGTTTCAGTTATTATGGGAATTTTCCAGAAAATAGCTTCCATTGACCTACAAAAATACAAAAATTGTGTAAAAAATTTGAATAGCTGAAATACAAACATTCAAATGTATTACTTATCCCGAAGTTTAATTTAATAATTATTATAATTTAATATAATTAATGAATATAATTAAATATAATATTATCTTAAGAGTAATATTTATTTTTATTTTTACAGGAGAAATTTACCATCAAAAGAATTATTTATTTAAAATCTTCTATTTCTTATTCATGAACTAAATAAAAGTTCCTTTCAACAAGTATTTGAACATATTTTTTCTTATTTTTTCAGTAAGACTACCAATAGTTAATGAAAAAATTCCATTTTTATTTTCGGTCATTTCCGAATTCATACTGGTAAAATGACTAGACTAATGGGAACATTTTCAAAATGTTCTCGAGTTTCCAAATTTTCTAAATGATTTGAAAAATTGTTGTACACAATAGAAATATTCCATACAAAAATTATAACTTCCCACAAATATTGAAAAAACATTTTTCTTAGTTTTAACAGGAAAACTACCAATGAAACACGAAAAATTCCATATTATATTTCGCGCTATTTCCCACTTTATAGAAGTAACATTACTTAAAATGAAGAGAAATGCGCAAAATGTCATGAGGTTTCTTTATTCGCCAAGAGATTGAGGAAAATTACCATCCATAATCGAAATATTTTCTTTCAAAACGATAATTTTTCCTCAATAATGATAAACTTCCCAATTTTATGGGAAAATTAATTCTCCCACCGAAAATAGGGAGTTTTATCTACAAAATTATATTTTGCAGTGAGAAAAATATGCTATTTAATCGATTCAATATATCGATCATAATGATTCTTACCAGTTTGAATTGTTTTTGAAAGAAGCTGATAAAATTTCAAAGAGAATTATTGTATGTATAATGTAGGTATGACAGGATCAAATCTTGGATGCTAATTCTGACACACATTCGCATAACTAATTGACTTTAAACTTTGCATGAATATGTATTTCCGATGACATTACAAAATTCTGTGAAATTTGAGTTGCCCCTTCCATGCAAAAGTTCCATGCAAAAGTTTTTTAAATAAGCTATTAATAAAATGTAATAAGAACCAACTAAATAATTTCCTCTGAAAAAAGGGACTTGCAAAAATGATATAATAATAATAATGTGAATAAAAAGAAAAGCGTGGGGCGTAAATAATTAAATGTCTTTCTCATAATTTTATTTTCATTTAGATTATTATTATTTTACTACTGCTACTCCCCTTTTTATAGGGAATTATTTCACTTCGTCTTAGTACATTTTAATCAAGGCTTGTTAAAATAAAAAATAAAATATATATTATAGTGCAATAAGCAATTTGTGTCAAAATAATATTATGCTGGAAAAACCTAGTAGTAGAATAACTATTGCTAATATTATAAATAAATGTATAATTCATGCAGATAGTTTATAATATAAATTAGAGCACAAATAATGTAATTAGTTAAACAATAACAAAGGAAACGATCAGCTGAACTTCGTTGATAAATGGACCAAATAGAAAGATGTTCTACTTCAGAGAGCACTGGTGTTTTCAATACTATTTGTATGGGATTTTCGAGTTTTCGCATTTCACCACCAGAGATGACGCCTTCAATTATTATAATTAGATTGAGATAATAAAATATAAGTATATTATGTTTTCTATTGTTTCAATCTAATTAGTATTTTTTTCAAACCGCCGCTTTCTTCTGCACGCGGTAACATGAAATCAAATTATTCTTATTGTTTTATTTTTCCTTCAATTGATATGTAAAGTGCTCTAATCCAGTAGACTGTCCGAAAATAGAAATAAGGCATGCGCACTTTAAAATACATATATTTTTCCTGTAGATGCAATGGACGCGCATGTGCACTTTAGACGTAAGTAACTTTGCACCGCGGCGAAATAAAAATATTCTGAAAAATTTGATAAAAAAGTATGAAAAATTTATAAATTATTTTCTCGGGCAGTTGTTGCAAAAAGTAGCGTGTGATCTGCGTAAGCACTGGCAATTGCTGTTTTGGACAGTTATATTACAAATAGATATTATTCATCTGTAAAATAACCTTGTATTTTTTTATCTTTGAACAAGTTACTTGAATGCTCTCGCTGATGATCACAATTAATGAAGATAGATTTGAAGAACATAACAATTATATTTAAAATAGTTATCAACAATTTATTTAAGCAGATACTCGTGTGCATCAGTTTGTTGTAGACAAAAATTATAAAATCGTTTTGATTTATTACGAGAATGGTATTTAGTAACAATAAATTGTAATAAATTAAAAATTTGTAAACAATTTATAAAGTTTTCCCCATGGTTTAATCTTCGAAGGCCCACGGGCAGACAACAAGCTGATTCACTCCAGTACTTATTTAAAGAAATTATTGAATCTATCTTCAATACTCAGGACTAACCTGGCAGTACAATTACCTGTGATTTTATTGTAGACTTCACTGGCAATAACAAAAAATCTCTTTAAATATGAAAAAACATCTTATCAATCCTCATTTTATTACACATAGGCATACGCAATTATGCGTACATTTTTAACAAATTCGAAAATATTTATAAGTCTCTTGTATGTAGTAAATAAAAGCAACGGATGCTGATTTGGTTTGTAATAAAGCTGGAAGGTTCTATTTAGACTTACAATTTTCGAAATAATCAACAAATTCAATTTTACGGTTTTCAAAACAAATCATTTTATCAATAAGGCGCTATCGCACATAGTTTTTTTTGCGTTTTTTTTTCTTGGCTGGTTGACCATAATTGTGACCGATACGTTGAAAATGTTGCCGTTTACTATTGTCAAAGTCACGCAACACTTTCTACCAGACGTACGAAAGTTGAAGAAAAAAAAGGACAACACAGTAAAAACCATAGAAATCTGGTACACTTTACGAGTCTCACTTACTTCTTTTGTGCTTTCAGTACTAAAAAAAAAGAGACAAATATAATTTGCTATAGTGTTTGCACTTTTCCGACCTAATTCGTTCTTGAAGAGAAAGGCTCACTCGTGATTATAAATCATTGTAAATGATCCCTCCCTGTCGCCGCTCCTCGGCTGCACCTGCTTTCCTACCCTGCTCCTCACGCTGAACAACCTAACCTCTCGAACTACCCAAAATAGACTCAAACTCTCAAAACATCACACAAATCTTCACTTTAATTCTTTTTAACATACAGACTCTCTCGCATAAAACTCTCTAACGCACTTCTCCCATCAACTCACCTCAAGTTTCATGTTATTAGTAGATGATGTTTAATGCATTCGACTATAACCACAGATGCATCACATATTTCACAATATTTTATTGTTTCAGAATTCAGCATCTTTCACCTGATCTGACATCAAACGAACTATTAAACATTTATCGGCTACTTGTTTTGGAACCACTAGCATTATCTGGAATACCTTGATGAAAATGTTAAAAGCAGAAAACCAGTGGAGTGGACTATTTGTCTTATTGAAAAATATTGTTTAGCAAGCTTGTAGATTTCTTAAGGATAAATATATATATATTTTTTAAACATTTTCTTGTATCTTGTATAGTATGACAGACAAATGAATTTTCTTTATACAATTTTTCACGATTGAAAAAAACGATTCCACTCATGAAGAAATGGCATTATGAAAATTCTTAGATCTTTTTAAGATAAACAATTTTGCTTATTACTATCATTATTTCGACGTGTATTGCATGTTTTAAGCAAAAAATTGATTTTATTATTCATAACATTTTCCACGGTTAAAACAGACACTATGCGTCTCATAAAAAAATAGTTTCCAGAAAATTTGTAGATCACTCTAAGGCAAACAATTTTTCTTTCGAACATTTTTATGTATCTTGCATAATTTTGCTAGAAAATGGAATTTCTTATTTCCCCATTCTCAACACATATATGCATTAACTCGCACAGCTTTATAGATAAATAATCATCACCGTTCTTAAGCATTTTAGCAGTAATACCGCCCATACCAGCAGCTTTGTTATTCTTTATGTTCCTAATTCGTCTTCTCCTTTATTCATAATGTGTCCCTTAAGGGTTTGCATGACCTCAGTTTCTCACAAGACCATCTACAAACTTTATATTATCTTATCCTTACTATTTACAAATATTTATAACTATTTACATCAATTCCTATATCTATCTCCTCACTTCTATACTTATATATAGCGCAATTTTACTGTCGGAAAAGTGAGTGAGCGAGCGAGTGAGAGCGAGCGCATCCGCATCTTAATCTACTCATACTATTACGTACTAACTGCTTACCGATCTTCACGCTTCTAATATGTGCGACTTCCGTTTCCTTTTTCCTTCACTTCCATATCTCTTCTATCTCATTCTCATTTTACCATTTTTCGGCATCCATTCTTTCATTCTTTCTCATTAATTTGCCCCTCTAGCCCCCTGCAACTCCCTCATCCACTCCTCACCCATTCCATCCTCCCCTAGAATCTGTACCATATTTTCTTGCCAACTTCTTTTATCTTCCATTCCTCTCCTACATCCTTCCCATACATGCTCCCATGTTTCCTCCTCCCATTCACATATTCTGCACATATTCTGCACTGCTATTCTGGTCCATTTTCTCTCTCCCCATACCTTTTCTAAATACTTGGGTACTCCTTCCTTTTTCATCATCTTATACCATTTATTATATTTTGATTTCTCAATCTTTCCCCATCTTTCATTTATTTTCCTTCCCTGTCCCTTCTCTCCAACTCTTCATAGCTTACCCCATTCCCCTCACCTATATCTCTAGCATTACAAAACTCCCTCTTGTTATCTTCGCAACTTGCTAGTTCTACCGCCCTCCCTCTCCTTTCTTCTACGTCCTTCAAAGACTTTTTCGCTAACTTTCCTCCCTTCCCCTCCCTTAACTTCATCTCAAATTTTTAAGCTCTCTTACCCACTCTAGACCTTAATTTATCCCTGTGTGCTTTTTCTCTCACCATATATCCAGGCGTCCTCCACTCTACTGCTAGCGTCCACCTTATATACCTTTTTCGTAAACTCTTAATCTCTTTCCTTTCCTTCCACCCCCATATCTCCGCTCCATAGCCTAATACCGGGCATACAACCGTACCAATAACCACATTCTCCTTCTCCAATCTTTCTTGAACCTTGTTTTTCCTATTCCCCATATCTGTTTCATTATCCCTGCCGCTTTTTTTATCGTTTCTCTTATATGAGCTCTATGATCCTCATTCATTTGCAAGGTATATCCTAAATATTTAACTTCCTTTTCTAAACCTCTTTATCTTTGTATTTTCTACTTTCTCTCCTACCTTTACCCTGCTTTTTGTCTCTCTGAAAATTGCCGATAATTTATTTATTAAGCCCTCTCGTATACCCTTTTTCGCCATAACTTTTTCTATCTCGACTCGGACCAAGAAATCAAACGCCGCTTTCAAGTCCACGAATATTGTTATCATTGCCCCTTTCCGCCTTTTAATCCTTTTATTCATTAGATAATTCAGAACATATATATTGTCCATCGCCCCCATCCCTTTTCTGAACCCTGTCTGATTCGGTGGTTCTATCTTTTTCTCCTCAACTTCTATCTTCAATCTCTCGGACAAATCCATTACATATACTTTATAAAACGTTGGCATCAGCATCACAGCCCTATAATCTTTAACCTCCTCCCCTTTGCCTTTCTTCACTATGGGTACCACTACTCCTTCTTTCCATAACTCTGGCCACCCCTCTCCTCTCCATACTCTATTACACATTATCCATGCCCATTCCTTCAGTTCTGTCCCCCCATATTGCTAGACTTCATTTGGAATCTCATCTACACCAGGTGCCTTTCCATATTTTATTATTCTTAACACCTTGACTATTTCATCCTTTGCTATGTCGTCCTCCTTTTTTTTTTCTCTACCATATTCTCTACCATTTCAATATCCTGATTTACTCTTTTTCTTTATTTTCTCTCTCTATTTATTACTTTCTAACTCTCTTTTTTCGCCCTTGCCTTCTCCGCCCCTTCCTCAAACCTTTTATTCTACTCGTCTTTCCTTTCATCACATCACTCATTGTAATCTTTCTTTTTTCTCCTATATTCTACTCCACTACATTTTTCTTTTCTCCATTTTCTTATTTACTTTCTGACCTCCTTCTTTTTCTCTTTACATTACTCATCCCATTCATTTTAATCCCCTCCTTTACTCACTTCTTTTTTGCTTGTGCTTTCTTATCCTTTTTTCATTTCGCCTATCATTATTTCCATCTCCTCATCCACATTTCCCTCTTGAATTTTGATAGTTCTAACCTTTCCTTTGAAGTTTTCTTTTCCTTCCATTCACCAATCCCCTTTTTTTGCTTTTCTTACCTTCGCTTCCTTTTTAGCCATATGTTTATTACTGTTTTCTCCCTCTAATGTCACTATTACGGGAAAGTGATCCGAATCTATATGATCCCCTACCTCCAGTTTCTTGACCTTCTCTCTTAATTCATCGTCCGCTATTACATAATCAATTACCGTTCCCCTTTCTCCTCCTGAGCATTTATATTCCCCTTCCCCATCTCCCTCTATATTTCCGTTTAAGATAAATCAACCCAACTGGTCCAAGCTCCTTAACAATTTCTTTCCCACCCCATTCAGTATCTTGTCGTTGGATGTTCTTCCTCGCTCTCCCCTAAATCCCTTCCTCCTCTATCTCCACTTCTCTCCTCCCATATTTACCTTTTCTGCTTTTATTCCTTCCTTTTTCTCTTTCCTCCCTTTCTCATCCTTCCCTATTATACATTCGTTTTTTACTCCCGTCACCATTCCTTCCATTGCTCTGCCTTTTTGATTTTTCCTCTTTGCATTTTAAACATGCTATTTGTAA
The DNA here is from genome assembly GCA_932074435.1 of Andricus kollari. Taxonomy (NCBI): domain Eukaryota; kingdom Metazoa; phylum Arthropoda; class Insecta; order Hymenoptera; family Cynipidae; genus Andricus; species Andricus kollari. The sequence continues at coordinate 2,870 of CAKNWW010316744.1, read as the reverse complement.
CCTCTTGGCAATCTTCCCCTCACTCTTTCCCATCCCTTTCCATCAAGCAACGTCTCCATCATTACTACTACATCCCATTGGGCCCAATTTCTCATAAACTCCCTATCCTTTCTCTCAAATCCTGCTATATTCCAGTAGCATATCCTCCATTCTTCCCGACTTTCTTTTCTCGTCTCTTTTTGTTTCTTACTATTTATTATTTTTCTATCTCTCGTTCCTTTCTCTCCTAATTTTCCGGCACTACGAACTCTTCTCTTTCTTCGTCCCAATCCCACCATACACTTTCTATCTGTTTTCTGCCATGCTTAACCCACGTTCTTTTTCCCTTGCGTCTTTCCTCTTCCGCTATTCGCCTCAACTTATACTGCATATTCCTTTCTACCCATGTCAAGTCATCCTCTATTCTCTCAGTGCTTCCACATAACAACCTCTTCTTTGTCATCACTTCCGTCTTATGTTCCCATTTTTTTAGTCTCACTAGTACCATTTTTTCTCTTCTTAGCGTTTCCTTTCCTACACTTCACATTTCCTCCATCTCTACTTTAGCATCTTTCTTTTTCAGCACATCCACTCCGTCTTTCAATTCCTTCTCTTCTAATCCTAGACCCTTTATGACCTTGTTCTTTTTTCTTGCATCTCTTACTTTCTTTTCTAATTTTCTTTCTATTTCCCTTAGCCTTTCCTTCCCAATATTCCCACTCTCCCCTTCACCCAACTCCTGGTTTAATTTTTCAATTTTCACTATCCTATCTTCGAACTGTGCTACCTTTTTATTATGCTCTCATCCTGGTTTTCTTATCTTTGTTTTAAAGTCTGCATCCTTTTCTCCAAATTATCCCGAACTTCTTCCCATTTTCGCATCTCTTTTCTAAGTTCAGCCATTTCTTTCCTAATCTCTTGTTTTATTTTCTCTCCTCGTTCTTCCTGCCTTTTTTCGTTAATCTGTAATACCTTTATCATCACTTCCCGCAGTATTTCTAGCTTTAAATTTTCAACTTGTATTGACCCTCTATGTTCAACTTTGTCTTTGTCTCCCTCCTTGTCTTTCTCCCCTGCTCTATCTTGATATTTTCCCGGTGGTGTTCTGATCATTTTCGGGATTTTTAGTGTGGAACCTACCTCTAGCCTGTCTTTACTACTTTCTCTTTCCGCCCTATCCCTCTTCCTATTTATGAATGGTTCGATGGAGCCAAAAGTATCTGCCCTAAATCTCTCCCTCTCTACCGTTTTCCTGTATTGACCCCGCTTTTTTGTCTCACTTTTCATCGTGCAGAATGCTTCCTCGTCTGAATCCATTAAAACGATTTAAAGCAACCTCTGTCCATATCGCCTTACGTAACATCTTTTTAATACAAACTCTCACGCATAAAACCCTCTAACACACTTCTCCCATCAACTCACCTCCAGTTTCATGTTAAAAGTAGATGGTGTTTAATGCATTCGACTATAACCACAGATGCATCACATCTTTTAGAATATTTTATTGTTTCAGAATTCAGCATCTCTCATCCGATCTCACATCAAACCAACCATTAAACATTTATTGGCTACTTGTTTGGAACCATCTGCACTGTGTGGAATAGCTTGATGAAAATATTAAAGGCAGAAAACCAGCGGAGTGGACAACTGATGAAGAATTTTGCTTATTACTATCATTATTTTAACGTGTCTTGCATGTTTTAGCCGGAAAAGTGATGTTTTTGATTTATAACCTTTTATAGGGTGAAAATAAAAACTATTCGTCACACTAAAAAAATAGTTTCGATCAAATGTGTAAGTCCCTCTGGGATGAATAATTTCTCTTTTGAACATTGGTTTGTATCTCGCATAGTTTTGCTATAAAATGGAATTTGGTACTTCCCCATGCTCAACACATATATGCATTAACTCGCACAGCTTTATATGTATATAAACAATCATCAATGTGCTCAAGCATTTCAGCAGTAATACCACCTATACCAGCAGCTTTGTTATTCTTCAAGTTCTTAATTAAAGCCCCAATCTCAAAGACAAACATTTCGATTTCACTACTTTGCACGGGATTTTCTAACGTATCATATTCTATGTCACAGTTGTTATGCCCAATAGCTTTCCCTTCGTACAATTTCTGAAAAAGTCACTCTTACAGTTCTTTGCTTTGTCAGTATCCCATACCATTTCGCGAACGATATTCTTGATTTCGAATAACTCTTGTTTTCTTTAACTAGTATTTTTACTATTCTATTCTTATTCCTATTGTTTTGAATTAATGACGGACTGGCGTGGGCTAGCGAAGGAGTCATATTCAGTCAAGTTATACTCAACGAAAATGAATCAGACAATTTCTCACCGGGATCCCGCACTTCTCAATACCTTGCCTCGATTTAGTTCAGGATACGAATCCTCGATATTATCCAATGAGGCACTTCCTTGATGTCCAAAAAAAGGTTTTGGTTGTTGGTGAAAATGAGCACAGATGTAGCCTCCGGAAGCTGCGACCACGATCGTTCACCGAACGATCGATCCCGACGCGACCGGAGGTGATACGTCATCCGACTCGTCACTTCCCGCAACACCAGAAGACAATCGAGTCGGGAAATCACGGAACTGAGTTGAGACTTGAAGAGCCACGGACTTTAACACACACAATTGATCTCCCATCGTTGCAACCCCGAAAACCAGCCACCCAGCCTACACCTTGATAGTAACTGAACTCTCTCAGAGAAGGGAGCCTGGCAGCCCCCCACCAAAACACGATCAAGCGACAACATGAGTCACCACACAAGCCAAAAGGTAGCCCCCAAAACTCATGAACAGAAAAGGAACCTTGAACGAGAAGAAGCGTTGGGAGGATTCCATGCGATGATCAATGAAGCCCGAAGGTCAATCAA